>VDFB02213222.1:0-13306 GCA_007258455.2 Sequoia sempervirens | reverse complement strand
TCCTATACCTTGATGCATCGTACCACGTGCATTATCAAACATAAGAAAATATGGCCCTTTGAAAAATCTAATTCCTCAGCAAGTAATCATCATCCTCATCATCATCATTTACATTTGCATCATCTTGTGTCTTGTTGAAATGACTTCTTCTTCTCTTGCTAACCGTACTAACAAGTTACTATGACAGTTGATCATCATCATCATCATCATCATCATCATCATCATCATTTATCTTGCATCCACAACTCATTAGCATATTGCATAAACATATTATATAGGAAATATATACATCACATTTCCATCATCATATAAACATATCATCATAAGAATTCTTTTCAAAATAGGTGCATCCATTTTCATTGCATTACATCACATTACATCTAAAATCATCACATAACATTTACAGAAGCATTTCATAATCATGCATAACATCATTACATCATCTCATCACATTACATTCATTACGCATCCTCATATCACTTTGCATCACATACATTGCATCATCATTTAAAAAGTTTACGATAATAACATTTTTTATTCTAAGCACCTCATAAAACCACCTCATTATGCATTCATATCATTTTCATTTACATCATATCATGACCATCACATTCATATTTCATTATCCATAATCATCTCGTAAATAACATCATAAAATATTCATTGCATAAATCATCCCACATAAGCATAAATGGAATAGTTCTTCACATACAAAGCATACATCCATTCATAAACATGTTATAAGCATAATTCACAATCATTTCATATATATACTTTACATATTAAAATCCATATCACATATCACATTTGCATAAAATAGATCATCATATAGATAACATCATTGCACATCATATCATAGGTTAGCATAATATAGATCTCTTAGTCATAATCATTGCATAAACATCATTAGAAAAAAATGCATCCATAACATATAGAAGTAGAATCATACATGCATAAATAAAGAGTATGCATTTCATCACATCAAAATCAGCTCATATATATATATCATCAATATCATCAACTGTCATAGTACAAAGAATAAATCAGATCACTTTACATATATGTCAATTGGTACAAAAGGCCCATCCGGGCTATAAAAAATGAGCCCATAAGGCACAAAATGTATAATAACATCTCGATCAAGCTCGATCCCTATGAATACTACCCTCACCCCTGTCACCATGACCCTCTGTCGGTCTGTGGTTGGCTCGCTCTGAGTACTCTGGGTCCCACTCTGCTCTGGGTACGACATCATGATAGGCCCAACGGTAATACTCTACCTCTCAGACAACATCGCTGTAGGATCAAACTGACATCGTACCCTGGGAGGAGGAGGCTGTCATACTCTCTATCTGTTGTCTGCGGCCTAGCTCAGTAGCTTCCTGTAGCTCTGTAGCCTGTCTCTGCTGCACGGCCTGATCCCTCTCAGCCCTCACCTGGTCTCTCTTGGCTCTCAAGGCCTGGACCTGGGCCTACAGCTATGCAATCAAAGTGTCTCGGGCATCTGCCTGTCCCGCTGACTGCACCTGTGGCTACACCCAAGGCTGATCCTCGTCTCGTGGTGGCTCCTACTACTAATTCTGCATATGAACATCCCCCTGCCCTGGCGGCACTGGAGGCACAAGTGGCAGATCTTGTCGAACCTCGACTCTCTGTCCTCATCATCTGACCCTCCGCACATCTGGAACTGCACCTGGTATTGTCAGTCGAAGAGGAGGTTGGCACCAATCCCTGTAGGCCTGCATGGTACCTGGATCTGCTAAACCTTGATCATAAGCCCATGGTCGGGCTACCAACTGCCGTAAACTATCGACTGCCTCTGAAGCAAGAATGTACCACCCCCATGAAACTTGTGCCATGGTGCGGGAAAAGACGGCTACATAGTCATCATCAGGCCAATCCTATAGCTCTCTGAACTGATGTTGTACTCGCCCGGGTAGGTACCTCTCAATCATAGTATGCTCTTGCCCCTGCATATACTAGTCTTGGTAGCAATAGAATAGCTGATTGGCATCGTCGGCCCATCCAGGCTTACCAAGGTACGATCACTAGGTGAAAACCAGCTTCTCGTCTAAGACCCGCCTCCAGTGGGGGATCCCGTGCTCACCGGTGTGTGTAAAGGACACACCTCCTCTATATCATGCCACGAGGGGATCGTCTGCCCCCATCGGAACTAGAATGACATGTGGCCGTAGCATAGAAATGTGCTCCCACACCCAGACATGAAGTAAGGTCACCCCTGCTCCCAGTGTTCTGTCGTCCATGTAAACATACTCATGGAGGTCCCTGTAGAGTGAAGCTAGAAGAACAGGCCCCCATGCAAAACAAACTAGCATGTCTCGAACCATTCACTCCTAGCAATATCCCCAGCCTGAACTGAAGTATCACCCTCGTCTGTCTGGGGCAACAAGACCCAAAATGATGGCTGCAATCACCCAGCGGTAGGGAGGTGCTACGATCCTGTATCACTCTAGCTCTATCTGTCCCTCGTAGAAGACGATGTCCTATGTGGCAAGGACTCTGTAGTAGGCCTCACGCCCCTCGTCTATATCAAAAATCACATGTCGGTCATGAATTGGCAATCGTAGAATACGCCAAATGTCCTGCAGAGTGACGGTGGCCTCGCTAGTGGGGAGATGAAACGAGGACGTCTCACTATGCCACCTCTCGGCCAATGCTGACAACATCCCTAGGTGAGTGTGCATGGGCGCTGCATATGCAATATGCCACAACCTCACAATCCTGAGTCGATCCTGGTCCCTATCACTCAGGTCTCGCAAGAATCCCACCAAATCTTGCAACCTATGCTCCCGAGAGTAGAGCTCCCTCACCGCGTCCTGCATCAAGGAAGGTCAACGTATTAAAAATTTTGAAAAAATTATGATCAAACGCTCCAAAAACTTCTCCTGCGGTGCAACTTGCATTGGCGTCGCAATTTGATTTCTAATCAAACTCTGATGCTAGAGCCTAAAAAGAGAAAAATGGCACTACTGCGGTGCACTTTCCCTTCCAGCGTCACAGTTTGGGTGAATTCAGCATCGCCGCGTCGTACTTTGTCAAACCAACCCGCCAACTCTGAGCTTAGCGTCAGAGTTTTTAAACTCCAAACTGCATTGTTGCGGCACAAAACAACACCATGTGGTGCAGTTTGATTGCCGAGCAGCACTACATAGTGCCGCTGCAAGCAGACCGACCCTTTAAAGCATTAAATAAGGCATTAAATGAAAAGATGAAGCTTGGGTAAGGGTCACTTACCGATGCCCCGATGCCGAGAGGCCGCTAGTATGTCCGAACTCGATCCAAAATGTGTAGGGGAAGCTGTCGTTGCGCCATATCACCAAAGAGTCAGAGCTCAAATCTCAAGATTGCTAGTGGAGATGTGTGAAAATGACTTGAAAGTGACCCCTCGGGCCCCTTTTAAGCCTAAAAATTAGGGTTTTTTCACCCTGTTTGGCTATCCTGCTAGGGTTTTGGACCCCCAAACCACTTTTTGTCCGATTGAGGCTTGTTTTTCATTGTTTTATTGCGTTTAGACATGTTTTTAACCTCTCGGAGCCTTTTCGGACCTATCAGGTACTTTGTCCTCTTTTTTTGCGAGATCACCCAAAAAATTAGAATTTTCGTCCAATCTTTCGAGAGGGCATTATGTTGGTATATTCTCTCCTGCCAGGCAACAGTGGGGAAAGTTTTTAAATAATGAAATTTTTTGGCTTTGATCGAGATTTTTTATTCTTTGAACCAATGCAACGAGTGCATTACTTCAAAGAGGGGAAAAATGTAGACACGTAAAATATACTGGTAGACTTGCGACCTTCAAGATAAACTAGTTCAAAAATGATAACTATCTCAACTAAGTGCATGGAAAATGATACATTTCACATACAAAGTAGCTAAGGTAGTAGTGTAGACACATAAAATATACTGATTGACATTGTGCATCTGATTCTGACTTACTAACATCATTTCTTTTTGAATCATCTCTCGGTCTAACCATTTAATCAAATCTCCTTATCTGATTAAATTCATCATTATTCCTCCCTTAATTGAATAAATCATTTTATTTAATTAAGTCAATCTCTTTTGTTAATTAAATCAATCCATCTGATCTAATTATCCCTATTTAATTAAATAATCAATTATTTGATTAAATCTCTAAAGTCTATCCATTAAATTAAATAAATCAAAATCCTTATTTAATTATCCCCTTATCATATTCCTCTCTTATTTGATTTAAATAAATCCATAAATTTGAGTCAAATAGGTCACATCATCTAACCTCTCTCATTAAATTAATTAACCCTTAATTAATTTAATCTCATCTCATGTCCCATCCTCTAGATAATGCAAGTTGCTCATGAAAATAGATTTAATTCATTTATTAAATCTCTATTTTCCTCACAAGGCATCTTTTGGAATATTCTCTCAATTAGAATTCAAAATTCCAAGTCAACATGTACATCCAACAAGGCAATAAATTCATCTTACATGTCCTTTTCCTTGAGCCAAGTGGCATTTATTGCATTTTCCCTTCCCTCTTACATGTCATTTCAACAAATGTGAAATTCAAAATTATGTATTTATTGGCACAAACCCCAAATCTTGCACATCCTCCATTCATTCATAGCTTGATAAGTGGTATCTTTCCATTGGATGAATGTTAGTCCCACATTGCTCAAATTTGGACATTCATCTATCTTGGCATTCTGTAAATAAAGAGCTCCTATCCTCATTTGATCATCCACAAATTATGCAAAGTTACCATGTCCAAATATCCATCAAATTTCATCAATCATTCTTGAATCATAGTTAGGTTTTGCATATTTTAGCTTCTAGCACTCTTCAACATCAACAAAGTGGATCAAATCTTCATCAACACATCAAGCTTGCATCTTAGGAATTGGGAAAGGGCCAATTTTCATATCAAATTGGCACCAATTCCCCCATGGGATTATGTGTTTGCTTTTCTAATTGGGATTGAATCAATATTTCTTTGTTTAATTGTGTTTTTTCTTATTTTCTTTCCTAGTTTGAAATTGTAAATGAATTTCATGGGGAATCCTTGTTTTGGCTTGCAATCTCTTGTCTAACTTGTTTATTCTTGTTGTTTGGTAGGTACCAAGGTTGGGATTCACACAAGTAGCACTAACTAATTTGACTACAAAATCCGATGAAATGTCTGATGAAATATGTATAATTTGATGTATCGTCGGGTGCTTGTAAAATTTGATGTGTAATTTTCAATATTATGAAAGTTTATCCCCGACGTTCATCGAAATTTCAATGAACCTGGGGTTTGTCGAAATGTCGACTATGAATTTTGTCAAAATTTTGACAAACATGAAAAATAGAAAAAAATTGTGGCCGACATAAAGAAAAGTGAGTTCGCTGATTTATTACGACAATGTTTTGCTCTACTTGAGTCAATTTGTGGAGAACTAAGGATGGTTTTCTTGGAAAAAATCAGAAAAAATTCAAGAAGATATTGCCAGGTTGAGGGTAGTCATTGTCTTTTTGCAGAATTTAGTTGTGAAGTCATATTTGTAGTTTCAGGTTTGAAAATCATATTTTAAAGCAACATCTCATCAGATTTCATTTTTAGAGGTTTAGGGTTTTGAGAATTTCATGTCTAGATTTTGTTGTGTGGAATCACCATAAGATCACAACCAAGGAACATATTCTTTTGACTGTAATTATGTGATCTATAACTCTATTGGTCATGTGGCACAATTGTGCTATAACAATTATAGGTTGCATTCATGTGTGACCTAAGTTTAATGTGGCTATGTTGTGATAGAAATGGAGGCACTCATATAATGTAGTTAATTCAGGTTGTATAATGTAGGTGTCAATCATCATTGGGTATATTCAGGTTGTCTCAAGTTTAACCGGTTAGGATGTAATTATAGCATGATCAAAAAGTGATTACCTCTTGCTGCAATAAAGAGCCTATAACTCTGGTTGATATGCATAGTGGTTGTGTTATATCAATTATGTAGTGCATTCAAGCACAACCCATGTTTAATGGGCTATTCTAGAGAGTGATCAATATTTTCTAAACCTTATGAATGTTACTTAAAAGTGTATAGCTTAAAATGCAAACCAAGTTTGTTACATACTTGAATGAAATCTTGGGGCACACTGCAAAACTATAAATAAATGACATGCTATAAACGGCCATGGAGTGCATAAAGCAAGACCCATGATATATAGGATACATTTCCCTAATCAGGTTTACATACCTTAATAATCAAACACAAGCTTCCCACACACTCTAGGATACAATCCAAGATCATACCACAACTTTGTCAAGACAACTAATTTTCTAACCCAAGATTTAAGGTTATTTTTTAATACCAACAAAAGCATTGGTAAGAGCATGATTAGGTACAAACCCTAGGCCTCCGTAGAAACATAAACAATAACTATAGCAGATTAGTGAGGTTGCAATACCAGAAAGATTGAGACAATGTAGGTAATAACAAAATCTTGCACCCAAAGATTGTAGCCAATAACAAGCACACTATGTAGCTTAGTGTCATTTTGTAAATCCAATCTATGGAAAAGAAATGAAACATGCCCACTTGAGATGTGACATTCAAAAAGAGGCTGAGCAGTGACAAGATAATAAAGCTCAAACCTTGCATAGTAAAGTGGAGATTTTAACAGTGAGTTTCCTTACCCCCTTGCTGACCTTAAGGGTTTTTCAAATGCTTTTGGTAGTGTTAGACAAGGAAATGCAATTAGGGAATGACTGTCCAAATGAAATAACATTGGTAATCATAGGTTCAATGTTTCTTCTTAGCCATTAATGTATAATGGAGGTAGTGAATTGCATGTTTGAGCAGTGTTTTGAGACTCACCAAAGATGGGAAAATAGTGAATAATACCTTGTGGACTATGAAGTAGTGTCAATAAGGTTGAAGGATCTTAAGAACTACAATACCATGAAACAATGAGTCCCCTGTAGTAAGTAGGCAGTCTATAAGGCATAGTTTGATTTTATAGAAGGATGCTCATGAAAGGAATCTTCAAGTGATAGTGAGTGAGTTGTTTGAGTCAGAAGCTATGGGTGCACATCCAAATTTTAAAGGAAGTTAGCAAAACAAAGAATGTGTAAGAAAATAAAATCAGACACAACAAACAATTCACAATGGTATCTGCATAATCGCCTTGAGTTTGAAGAAAAAAATCTTTATTGTATCTTCTGGCGATGAGTGGTGGACCTGACGGTCATAAATCACCAACCATGATTTTAAACATGCTATTGTGCTTATGGAGGCAACATTTTAAGCAAGGCAGTGAGTGGTGGTTTGGAACAATGGCAGGTATGAAGGACTTGCTTTATATGCATACTATGCAGTCTAGCTTAAGACAACGTTCTTAGAAGAGATTGAAGGTGGATTATGGAACTCAAGAGTTACCATGAAAAGGATTAAAGCAAAGACTGAGATCTATTTAAAAGCCATGGTCATGAAAATATTAAAGATGTCACATGCAAAACCCTAGTAGCTAGAGTAATGAATACAGTGCCAAAGAGGATAGTGTGCTGGGGTAGATTTAGGAGATCTCCACATTATCTAATTATAGGGAAATACATCATTTATTTATTTTTTTAATTAAAAGAAATCATTCTAAACCCTATATAGAATACATTGATACTTCAAAAGCCTCTGAAGGAATTTGAGATTATGCAAATATATGTCAAGTAAATACCTAGATTACAAATAGTAGCAGAAACAATGTAAGATTTGTTGAGCAGAGCAGGAATGAGATAAGCAACAATGAATCCTATGCCTCCTTTTATGGCACATCTCCTCACCGTTTCTATGTCATTCTTGGCGGAAACACTTCTTCATTTTGCGGTCTATGCTTGAAAAATAATGTTTTGACGAAGGTTTTAGAGTATGTTTATTAAAATGAAAACTCCATTCGGTGGCTGTTTTAAAATAAGATTTTGACAAAGTTTTAGGTATGTTTATTACAAATTTTAGAGTATTTTGGTGGGCTATATTCTTTGATTCCTTAAATGATTTATTCAAATGGATTGGGATCACAAATAAATGACCTAACTATTTAAATGCTTTTATTTCCAGTGACTAAATAATTTTAATCAACTTAATTCAAACTAGTAATTTCTATTTACTCATTTATAGCTGAGTTGCAAAAAATAAGCAGAATTTAGTCATTTTTAGTTGTGACTAAAATTTTTAGTCACCTAGTCATTTATTTGCCAAATTCTTCTAGTGTGTGCTTCCTTGTGCGATTAGGGCTCTCTCAATGTTGAGGGCCCTAGGGATAAGCTCATCATAAGAGGTGACCCATTGCATCTTTAACTAAAAGGATAAATCCATATTTATATTAGCAATGATGATTCTGACTTGTTTCTCCTTAGGAATGGGTCACTTGCTCTTACAAGCTTGCTACCTCCATCATTGTAGGAAGTTTGCGATCAAGTTCAATATTTTGATCTTAGGAGTCTTAACGGTTGGAAATCATAGTAAATTATAATTTAATAAGTTTTGAAATTAGCATTTTAAAGCAAGTTTTGGGGGTCAGTCATTAACTTCAGACTATCTTCTCTTTTGCAGGGGTGGTTGCATACCAAATTTTTTTGGTGTAAAATATTATAATTATTAGATTATGTTATCTATCTATGAATAAAAATTATTGGAGTGTGAGTTTGATATTTTTTGAAGGTCTAAATAGTCAAGCTTGGTAAAGAAAAATCATGTCAGATAATTAGTCCAGAACAAAATGAAGAGACACTTGATAGATTGTGAGCTAGATTGAAAATAAAGGGTGATGGCAAATTTTATTGTCCTTGCAATAATTGAAAGGGCTTAAAGACAAAATGAATTTTAATCACAATAGTTGAGAAACATCAGAGGGAAGTATGGTCAATGCTGAAGGGGCATGATTATTGTCCATTGGTAAGTTGTTCATTATATGTGTTTTATATTGATTGAATTTGTAAATGTTTATATTGTTTAAGATTATGGCAGTATATATATGTATGTTAATCAATATGATCATGGTTTATTTGTGTCTATCATTATTATAAAGGTGGGGGAACCCTAGGGCGATGATATGGATTAACATGGCCTTAGAATGTGGTTTTGCAAGTGACTTGACATGGAGTTATTAATATCGAAGATGAAGTTAATGATCCTATGGAAGAAGATGATCATGAGCCAAAAACATAGTTGAAGATGATGGCACAAATACATTGATTCATGACACATTTAGTGGCACAGTTGATCGTGATGATCGAGATGACTTTGATGATGTTCATGATTTACCTGTACTTGAGAAGGCATACGAGCCCCTTTATGAAGGCTCCCAAACAACTCTTCTCTTTGTTGTATTATTGTTGTTGAACTTGAAGGCTATGAATGGTTTATCAAACATAGCAATCTCACGGATGTTAAGGTATGTCATATATGTCATATCTTTTCATCTATTTTAATTGTTGTTAGTTCATCACTAGTAAATAAAGGATGAAATATGTACCATTAATATTCTTTATATTAACAAATTATTTTTTGTTGTAGATTGATTTGTGAATTTTTGTTACCACTATCAAATATTTTACTTCACTCATACCGAGATTTATCTGGCATTATGAAAGATATCATAATGGAGCATCAAGCAATAGATGCATGTCTCAATGATCATATTATATATCATAAATAATAAGAATTTGCAACAAAATGCCCCTCAATGTCATATCGCGATATCTAAATGCATCAATCCAATGTGCTGCGTCTCAATATTCTTCGCTATATTCCCATTATTCCACGTATGCAACAATTATTTAGGTGCAAAAGCTTAGCGCAATTGATGGATTACTATGCACGGAATAGAAGTGGAGATGACATTCTTCGAATGCCTGCAGATGGTTCTACATTTAGGGACATGGAGGAAAAATGGCCACACTTTAAAGAAGAACCTCGTAATCTCAGGCTTTCATTGGGAGCGGACGGTGTCAATCCATTTAGAGAGCTGAGATCTATTTACTCAGTGTGGCCTATTTTTGTTATCAACAATAACATTCCTCCATGGATGTCAATAAAGAGGGAGCACATAATGTTGTCAATGATTGTTCTAGGTATTTGTTTACATCAATTTTCTTTAACGTAGTAGCATCTCATTTGTCTTATTTGTTGCATAATGGCTTATATTTTTTTCATTCAATAGTCATGTACATTAATTTATATATATTGCAGTAAAATGGTTATAATAATTATGTAATGTTTATGTTCATTGAACTAGGTAAGTACCACATTAAAGATATGAATGTATATATCGAGCCTCTTATCGATGAGTTACCAGTTATAGAATGGTGTCACCATGTATGCCATCTCTAGACCAATGAGCAAAGACAATTTCAATTCCATGCAATACTTGCATGGACAATTCATGATGCCCCAGGGCTAACACATTTTTGTGGTATTTTATAACATTCGACTACACTTTAACAATATTTAATTTGATGAAGTAGATATCATGAATGTTTTTAAAATAATCTATTCATTATATATAATTATAAAAATTGACACATTTAATCCAATTATATATCATCTTGCAGGTCTTCAAACAAAGGGAAAATTTGTATGTCCAATTTGTGGTCCAAAAATGAAATCTCATCGTTCAAAAAATGTAGGAAAGGTGTGTTTGATGAGTATAGACATCTCTCCATAAAAACTATCATAAGTATTGAACTACCTAAAACATATTTTCAATGGGGGCAAGAGACTACATCAAAACCTAATTTAAGAATGACACATCACTTATGGAAGTTGAAATCTAATAGAATTAATCGCTAAGGTTACATCGGATCAAATTTTATCTATTATATATGATATGTTTTGAATTTCTATTTTTATATTGTGTTGTGTTTACTCATTCTGTAATTGACAATGATTGTCGTTGTTAATTTTTTTAACTTATATGCTTCATGAAGGTTGTCAAGGCATTAATGGTCAACTTCCACATGGACTAAAAAGTTATCCTAGACAATTTAGTAGGTTGTCCTACTATGAGCAGCTACAAATTGTGCATTTATTCGATACAATGCATATCAGAAAGAATATAACAGAAACGTTTTAGAAAATAATGGATGGAAGGTATGACAAAGAAAAAATTATCAAAATTCTTAGAAAAGACATTCGAAGCCAATCATGCAAATGAAAATGTCATTCAATTAAATAGGATGGAGACCAAATTAATATAAGTAACCTTCCCTTATTATTAACAAAGCAACAAAGCAATGCTATAAAAGAAGTCATATGAAAAATTCGATTTCCCACAGGATTTGTTGCGAACATAAACAATATCATAACAAAGAAAGGTGAATTTGGGTCAGAGATGAAAACGCATGATTGGCATACCTTCATTAAGCTAATTATTCTGGTATATTATATATATATTTGTATACTGCATGTACTTTTCAGTGTATTATGTTTACTACTTTTGGAAAAATAATGAAAAGATCATTTTATAATTGTTGCAGTACGTTCTACCTCTATCTCTCCCAGACAACTTTGACAACAATGTCAAGCAAGTTATATATGATATTGGAAAATACATGAGGTAAGTAGCGATATTTTTTCAATTCATTGTACACATCTTATAATTTCCATTTGTTTTACTTGTTATGTAATATACTGTATATTTTTGTTAAATCTCGTTAATATATTTGCGCCTTGAATCACTTGTAGATGACTGTCATCTAAAGAAATCCATAAAGAAGATATAAATTATTGGAAGAGAAAAATTTCTCGTCTAATATGTGAAATGAAAAGTGTCTACCTTCGACATTTTTCAATGCACAAGAACACTACCCCATACACCAAGTTGAGGAGATTGAATTGTGTGGACCTGTACACACAAGGTCAATGTGGATGGTTGGGAGGCACTTGAAATTTTTGAAGGCTTTGGTTAGACAAAGAGCACATCCTGAGGGTTCTATGGTGGAGGGATATATGGTATACCAGACCATGGTGTACATTAGTGAATATCTTCCTAAGTTTGTAGCAAAGATCCATGTAGATAGCATTTGGGATCCTAACTCCATTAACAAATTCGAAGGGGAGTACCTGATGGGGAAAGGTAGATTAAGGAAAGTGAGAGGTAATTATAAGATGGTCATGGAGATTAATTGGAATACATTTTACATATGATTTTTATGTATATTGTACTTATTTAATTTTTAATCTTCAATATACATCAATTATAAATTAAGGTCATATACTGTGGTATTTAACTA
This sequence comes from Sequoia sempervirens, assembly GCA_007258455.2. Classification (NCBI taxonomy): domain Eukaryota; kingdom Viridiplantae; phylum Streptophyta; class Pinopsida; order Cupressales; family Cupressaceae; genus Sequoia; species Sequoia sempervirens. The sequence goes on along the minus strand of VDFB02213222.1, from coordinate 1,038 downwards.
ATTATACGTCGTTTATGAATTTCAATTTTTTTTGATACAGTTGTTTAAGAGTGAGATGCACTACATTTGTACGTCGCCAACAATCTTGATTGGATGACAATATGGATTGAACAATGTCAACAATCTAGTCACGCATTAACATGGGAAGGTGTGGCTTCATTGGTTAAAGAAGCTCATCATAATGGAGATTCCAATGTTACACAAAGGGAAATTGATTTAGCATATGGTTTAAGAGATAAATAGGCATCGATAAATATATTAATCACCCAGTATTATTTAATTATTTCAATTATATTGATGTCTATATATATGTTGAGATTGTTTTCTTTGCATACATTCGCCAAGAATAAATATGTTTATCAACTGACATTGCAATAATTTTACATGTTTGACATATTGTGGTGTGAAAACACCACAAGGCTATGTGGTGCAATGGTCAAATTTTAAATCAAAAATATTGGATGACATGAAGAAAACTTGTGATTTTGGTATAGATGCAAAATTTTCGTGTGACTAATGTTTCATCTAGAAGTTTACATACATCTAGAAGTCTCAAAATCGATACTCATGGGATTTTGGATGATATACTTGAGTGTGACTTAAAGTCCTTCAAATTAATTTTGTTCGTCGTCCTATGGTACATGCTATGATTGAATGAAAATGATCCTGAGAGAACTACTATTGAACATGATAATGGATTTAATTCGGTTAATTGCTAGTTGATCGAGTGAGCCGAAATGAGCCCTATGTTCTTCTAAGACAATGTGAGCAGGTATTTACTCAGAGGTTCCATGCAAACCGGGTTGGTCATTTGTTGTTAGACATGATCCAAGAGGAATTCCAGTAAAGTATAATGTGGTGGAAGAACAAGATACTGAAGAATTAGAAGATGATGTAGATGATGATCAGGATCAACGGTTAGTTGATGATGTCCTCATTTTAAGATGTCAAGAGGAGGAACTAGATCATGATGATGTAGGAGTTAATGTTCATGAAGATGATATCCGTGGTGGATGATGACATTATTGAAACTGATAT
>VDFB02213221.1:0-17412 GCA_007258455.2 Sequoia sempervirens | reverse complement strand
TTGCATCCCATCTTCCATCTTCATCTCATTTTCCATCCAAGGAGCAACATCATGAATCACATCAAGGGCCAACCAAAGGATCAATCCAAGATAAGGTATAATCAATTTATTTGTTATCTTTTTTTTTTTTTGGATTCAACTAGGCTAATCGTGAGGTGGTCTTGTGTTTGTTTTCTTTTGCATTTCTAAGTTGTTTTGCATTTTCAGATAGATTACAAACACCTGCACACATAAACAAATAATATTATTAAATCATTTCAAAGTTTATGCCATAAGAATCATCCTTTTTTAAACATGGATTGTGTTGTAGCCAAAATTTCATCCTAATTATTTTTGCATACTTCCATTTTCACTCATCTCTTACATCCACCATATGCATAGAATTCTTGTCATAATAACTTAAATTTAATAAAATCCATCATGTGAGCTTCCAAATAAAACCCTTGATCACAACATCAAAGTGTATTCCTCCTTTGAAATACTCCTATGATTTCTCATAACATATCGCCAAGACAACACCATGTCGATGAGAGTCCCTCCAAAGTCTCCCCGACATTAGCACAAAGCATAGATTAGAAATGTAGATGAGACACCCCTATGTTGAAGAGACTTATTTATATGTCTCATCGACGATGTAAAATAGTGAAATGTCAACAAGATACATGCATATCAAGGAGAGAATCACTTATGTCACATCGACAAGGTATATCTACAAGTGCTCGACAAAACACAACTCTTGGATGTAACAAAGTAATTGTCGATGAGACAGTGGCATATCGGAAAGAGACATTAAATTGTATCATCGACACCAAAAACCAACATTAGAGGAACATAAGATCTAATGTTGATGAGACATTGAGATATCGGTAAGACAAATAAGATTGTCTCATCGACACTCTTCAAGTAATGATCAAAAGCACACACTACTATACCACTGGGAAGGTGAGCAACATATGTGGTAGAGAAGTATACCTGCAACCCCACAACAAGAAGCCTTGAGCAAGGTGGTAGTGTGGTAAACGACAGAAGGGAAGGGAAAAACACCGCCATATCGGCATATCGAAGAAACAACGAGCATTTTAATTAAAAGTCTCTTTGACAGTTATGAAATGATGATTAGTCCAATTGATGTGACTAACAAAAATATTGATGAGACTACCACTATTAATGAATAACTTGATCATAAAGGTGGCGCAAGCGCCATTTATGAACCAAGGCTGGATGAAGTGTCCTAAAATTTGATAAATACGACCTCAAAGAAGTTGAAATCACTGTGAATTGTAATTGAAGGATTTGGAGAACCACGTTGGACGATGGTAGGTAGCAAGAAATTTGCAACATTTATCAAAGTAAGTGGTCTAGACTCAGCTCAAAGTATTTTCTTAGTAAGTAGATGAAAGCATTGCATGAGTAGGGTTGAGATGGAAAAAATCCCAGGCAAACAGAAAGCAAAAAGATAGAAAACTGAAGCTAGGCAATTGAATCAAGACTTAATCGACCAGTGTCTTGGGTCTAGGCCAAAATATAGAAAAATAGCATAGCTTAACCCATCATGTGTGACATTAGTAGATAAACAGAAAAATCTGGGAGATGTATGGACTCCGTGTAGGGGTTACGACCTCTTTATTTATCATTATAGGAAGAAATTATGGCATAGCCCAGTGTCAAACCCGTGGAATTTGAATTTGGGTAAACTTGTAGTACCCAACATCTTTGTGAACATAGAGTTAATCAAGGTGTTGGCAAAGAATTACAATCCAAAGACAAGAGAAATTCATTTGTCTGATGGGTCATAGTTCATGGTCATAAAGCCAAATTATATTTCCATGATTTTTTAGCTAGACACTTCCCTGAAATTTTTTTACAAATCAGAGACTTGTTGGAGGAATACTGCACCATGGACAAAAGTTACAAGAGGTGGAAATTTCCTCTACATAGGGTTAAAGGTGTGGGTAACCAAACTATTAGGTTCTCTAGTGAAGATAAGCCCCCATTCTCTATGGCTTTGTTTGAAGAATACTTTCAATACACTTATTACTTAGTTGGTCAAGTACTGGGAATTGATGTTCCTGAGAACATGACAATTGCTCCCATGGTTTTAGCCACATACATCCATAGCCATAATTCCCGACCCTATGTTTATGCAAAGTATTTATCAGAGGCCATCAATAATGCCCTCAATATCATCAAGAATGACAATGAAGCCATTAATTTCAAGCACTATTATCTTTTCATGCACATGATATTATACGAAGGGCAGGTGATGGGGATATGGGGTGAGGAATTAAGAATAAAAGACTTAGATAATGATGGAAATTCAAGGCCTATACAAATGTGGAAATTTGTGTGGGACATCAGGTGTGGGCGGTCCCACTACCTATATTTTGAGGAATATTTTGTCAAACCACTATACAAGATGTTAGACCACAAATGTGACTACAACCTCCCCGAAGATCTTAATATTTCTCTGACCAAAAGATATGGGTCATGAAGTAGGGATAAATCACAATTGGGGGGACTGGTACATGTTTGGGGATTGTACTGTTATCAAGGTTTATGGATTTGAAGCTGCACCTTATTTGTTGCCTAAGACTGTGCCAAATAGAGTTGCTTATTTAGAGATCATAAGGAAATTGCCATTTTCAGATTTCATGCATTTAAAGAGCTATGGGAGGTAGACTTTCATGCCTTCCACTTTATGCTTTGGTGATTTCACTATTATCTCTTATTCAAGCTATGACTTGGTTAGTGGTAAACTGGATTATTATGGCTTGTCGATTGGAAACAAAAGGGAAAAGTTTGATCCTGAACACTTCATTTGTGATGCCAAAATTTTTCAGAAATTGAAAGGGTATGAGCATAGTTTCCTTTTAGAAGATGTCATCAGAAATTGTGAAGAAAAACAAAACATGATGAAAATGAATTCCTACATTAGGGTTATGATGGCTAAGGCTTGGAAGGTGAATAATAACCTAGGCTGCATAGGGGATTTCCTTGAGGTACATGATCCTATAGAAATAATTGAACAATTAATCCTCCATGAAGAAGAATTGATAAGAGATGTGCCACTTGTGGCATTTGAAAGAGGAAGGGGCATCGGTCCTAGGAGGCAAGTAGAAAATATCACACCACTAGATCACTTATCACCTCAACCTACTCCTGAAGTGAGCTTTTCAGTTGGTTCCCCATCCATGGAAGAAGATAACATTGAGGAGGAAGAAGAAGTCTCACATTTTAATGCTCCTGTTATACCCCAATATGAGATGCCATTGGAAATAAGTGTGATCACCTTTGAAGCCTCTGATGAGCTATCAGATGATGTGAGGCATCGTACAAGTCAGGAATTTGTTGTAGATGATACTTTTGTACAGACCCTTGAATTTAAGTCCTTTATATATGAGTATAAAGGAAGACTAATAAGAGAAAGGTTAAAGGACATTGACCTTGAGAAAGAGGCTTATGCCTTGAAAGAGTTGCAACATGAAGTTGATAGGGAAATGAGAAACATGACTGCTGAGAGAGGAAGAGCATTATTGCAAGAAGCTGGAGTTATGCTCCTTCCTGGTGGGATATTAGTTCAGCCATTGTGTTTGAAATTTTTGAAGAGAAAGAATTTTTTTTTGCAAATAACGGATGAAGCAGGTGACAGGGTCTATATAGGGTCAAAATTTACCAATCGATAATAGCACTTTACAAATTTGGGCTCTTTACCCCCCAGACAAGAAGCCTTCTCTCATTGACCATGATCATATTTTTGGACATCTCCTGGTGCAAAGAGTAGGGGAGACAGATCCCTTGGAGACTGCTGACTTGAATGTGAATGTAGCCAAATTCACCAAAGCCCAGATCCAAAAGCTAGTAAGATATAACTAGTGGCTGATAGAGGAAAATGACAGGTTGAAACAAGAATTAACCAACTACAAAGATAGGCTTCCTGCTTCTCCAAGGCTTTACTCTCCTTTATTTGAACATGAAAGAAAAGTGCTAGAGGCCATGTCTGAGACTGTTCAATGGAAGCATAAACTTGAAAAGGCTCAAAAGGAACAAGAAGAACTAAAAATAAAATTGAAGGCTACTTCTTTTGAAGTAGCATCAGGGATAATTTGTATGAAATTCAAAGATATGTTCCAACATGCAGATGGTGTCTGGAATTCTCACAGTGGAACATACAAGGCCCTCATGGAGCATGAAATTCTGCTTGATAGGATGAAGGAAATGGAATCCCATATCAAGGAAAAAGATGGAGATAATAATGCTTTGCTCCAAGAATGTTAGAGCCTCATGAATACACATGAAAACTTCTAGAATATCTTGACACAAGAATTGAATGACTTCAGCCAGCCACTATGTATGGTCATGCCAGATTTCTTTGAAGAAATAGATTTGAAGGATTAGGAAACTTGAAAAAATGAGATATCAAAATATTTTCTAGGCATCCTTGATGACATCAATGATGAGGATGAGGTACTCAGGAAAACGCATAAGTAACTCGAGAGGATTGTTGGATTGGGGAATGCAATGACATAAACTCTACAAAATGTAAACACTTATGCCTAGGAGAAATATATTGATCACATGTCAAAGGTTAATTTGTTCCTTGCACGAGTTGTATGAGGAGGTAGTCAGAGTTTGGTTGTTTTGGACACATTAACATGGTGCTTGAGCCTTGAACAGATCTTAGGTGGTCACGGGCACTTGTTGATGATTAACGGACTGTGGTGCATCCAACAATAAACTCTTTTTAAGTTTCTATGTTATGTTAATTATGCTTTAGTTAAGAAATGATGTAACTTTTGTGAATGGACCTAAAGCTTGTTGCTTCCCGTACAAATAGGGGAACGAAGGTCTGATTTTGATCATCATATCATCATCATTTCAATCCATTAGAATAGATACTAGACCATCTCATCCACTTATTCATATCAAAAGAAGTCATGTTATGTATGTTTATATTTTGAGCAATATAATGGAGAAAATACATTATAACTCATAATCCATTTTCAGTGTTCAATTGTTGTGTCGATTTTCATGCTTATTTATTGCTTTGTTGTCTCCAAAGTGGTCTTTTCAAGTTGTTTAAATCTGCAAGATTTATTAGGGCACATTTGTTGTTACTGTGTGGATGCTTTGATTGGTTTCTGGTTAGGTGTGAATTAAATTCCTTTCAAATAATTTACTTTAATTGGTTTGTATTAAGGCTTAAAGTCCTTTTAGAGATTGGCACCCTCTTATGGTCTAAAAACCTGCATTTTTGAGACCCAACAAATTGCAAATAACTCTAAAAATTTAGAAGTCTATGAAATAGTGTATATATTCTATGAAATAGTGTATATATTCCATGAAATAGTGTATATATTCTCAGAATTTTGTAAATATTCTTTGTACCTACATTCTATGAAACATCTCCTTATTTTCTGAAATTGCATATATTCCTTGCACTTCTAAATATTCTTTATTGTTATGTCTATTAAAGAAAACAGAGTTTGAATAAAAAATGCTTCACCCTTTTTTGTAAGTATGTGAATTATTGTTTAAGGAAAAATCTTACAGTGTTTACATTCTTAGTTTACTAGTTTCAAATCTTCATTTTCTATGTATATAAAATTGTATGTGCTCTTTATCTCTAATGACATAAAACAATAATGTCATCAGAATCAGGGTTTTTAATTTCAGCACCATTATTGTCCACACTTTTCATATCCTGTTCACTTTTTAAGTACAATCATCAAAATTTTATTTTTATTTCTTGTCTCAGTTAATCTTGATTCCTTTCAATGCAACATAGAAGGTTGCATGTTAAATTTCAAACATTTTCTTTGCATTTTTTTGTATATATTATTTTCTCAGTGCATCATTATGTAACAACAATTTCACTTCTGAGATATATAGTAATAATAAATGAAAGCACATGTTTGATTTGTCAAGGGAAATGTATGGTGAATACCCTATGTCTTTTAGATAAGTGTGCAAGCGAAATAAGACATAACTGATTGAATTTGATTTTCTACTGTACAATTTTTTTTATGTGCTTTTTACTTTTTGCATGTGGATTACCCTCAAAAAGAGACTACTTATATTTTCTTAAATGAAGCCTTTACATTTGATGTCTACGAAAGGAATTTACTACTTGACAATAGGTTCGTGAACTTCATACAAATTAAGATTGGTGTAAATGGCCATCCCCACAAATGTTGTTTGGTCTAGAATTATAATGGAAAATAAAAAAAATTGCTAGGAGAATAAAATAGGTTTTCAATTGTCCAAGTACAACATAATATTACTAAAGCATTTCAAAGTTTAGGCCATAAGAATCATCCCTTTTTAAACATGGATTGCAAATAACTCTGAAAATTTAGAAGTCTTGGTCATTAACATTATTGTCTGCTACAATGTCATCCAGTGTATCATTTTCAATGTTCATATGTTCTTTCAAGTATTTAATATTATCATCATCGTCATCTTGACCTGCATCATCTTCATCAACATTGAAATTTGACTGTAGACCATCTATATTGTTACCAGATGTATTTGGATCATCATTTTCTATACCATCCATATTGTTGTCTTCCATAATATCATCTAACTCTGGATTGTTGTCTTCTTATGCCTGAACATGACCATCTTCAACATCATCATGAATGCCAATTTCTTTGATGTTCTCTAATCCCTCTCTCTCATTTTGTTGGCCATCATTGTTTTGCTCTGTATCCACTAATGCATTGCCAAATACATGCCTTAATCTTGGATCATAATGTATGACAAATATCCATTTCAGGTCCAAAATATCTTCATAGAAAAATACCTGCACATGAATGACATACATATATTAGATGTATGTTATAACAATTTTATTGATTAATAAACACATGTATATATTCACAATAAGCTATGAATTAATAGATTAATGATCACTACCACTTCTTGTTTGAGTTAAAGAAATACCTGCTCACAATGAATTGGTAGAACATAAGGCTCCTTATCCTCTGGTAGGAAGGGTGAGGAATCTATAGAAAACAATCCACTATGGGTATCATGTCTTCGTGTCCTCTCAAATGCTTCATACCATCTACAATTAAAAATACAAAATTTAAAAGAGCGGCAATCCAATTCAATAATTTCTTGTATTTTCCCAACATAATGTAGATTCCCTTCAATTATATTCTTATCTTTTGAGCTTGATCGACTGGATTGCTCGAAGTCAACCATGATGCCACAATCGAAGGATCATCTCTTTACGTCTACACTTTCTACACGATAATGTCGACCATATGCCCACATTGCTGGATATTTCCTCTCCTGTGAAAGACCATTTGTTTTAGTGAAAACAAATATAATGACGAATATTAAAATAGTTAAGATTGTCAAAACTGTAAGGAAACAACATTTTGTAAAATTCCAACTGTACCTTTCTTTCACATCCTCTAGACATGTTGATTTCATCTTCTGTTATGTTTGAATCTGTACCTGCATCTTCTATTTGATTTTGAATTTGTTCAGTAACCTATTCTAGTGGGAAATATTTGCCCCATTCCCCAAGCGGATGAGTGGTAAATGGAGTATTAATTGGGTTCGATCTCTTAAACTATGTCCTTGCTTCTAACACTTCTCTCTTTTTATCATACAGATCAATCCATTTGTTCATAAAGTCCATGTGGTATAGAATGAACTTTTCGAGTATAGAACGTTCATCTACACCTATTGCATGTCAACATGTTTATTTGAAACTCCAAATGTCATGCTATTAATTTGACAAATACATTACAAAGTAAATTAATGATTGCAAGAAAAACAACCACATTGATCATGAATTTACTTACTAATTTTTACTTCAACACCATTAGATTGTGGTTTTTCTCCATCAATAATATATGATGCTCGTTCTTCATTCCAGACTCATGGGCCATCTTCAAAATCCTTACCAAGGAATTCACACAAGAATAAAAATGCTTCATTCAATACATACCCTTCAACCATGCAGCCCTTTGAATGTGCCTTTTGTTGGACATATCTTTTAAGAGTTTTCATATACCTCTCAAAGAAAAACATCCACCTCGTTGATATGACACTCACCAATTCACTGTCATCGACTAAGTGTATAAGTAAATGGACTTGTAGGTCCATGAAACTTGTAGGGAGATCCTTCTCAAAGACACATACAATTTATGCAATTTCCTTCTTCCACTTTGGCACTTTAGATTCATGGATCTCCTTGCAGGTCACCCACCTAATATAAGAATAGTAAATTAGTATGAACCTTTAGTCATAAATCAAAATGCAATATAATATCTCTATGACTCTCACACATGAACATTTCATATAAATACATACCTTGTAAATGCTAACAATCAACTTATGGCATTCCTTAAGTCAACTGTAAGAAAGGAATCCCCCCTAATTTCCAATGGCATGATATGCTATCAAACACATTTATGAAAGGTCATTAGTAATTTTTTCTCACAAAAAAAAATATCAAAATAAATTTAGTGCTTAATCAATGTTACCAGTAAATGTTAAATGCCGATATATAATACCTTCATTAAATTATGAAAATAATGTGTTTTAAATCTCGTGATATGTCCATCAACTGTAAAATCTTTAGCCAATGATGACCCATAGCCAGTAGGTGTCCTTATTGAATGGATGACATTTTTTAGTTGGTCTAGCTCTTTTTTTTCAAAATCCATGGAGCTTTTGTATATGTTTCATTTTCCCTGTTTGGCCACAAATGTTTTCTAACAAATTTGGTACGCGAAAGAGCAATATCTCTCCTCGAAGACAAGGTGTCCTCTTTGCCTGACATGTGTCAAAATATAGAATTTGGGACATTTTTGAAGATGCGCATAAGATCTAATAGGTGATATATTAATAGATCCTTCCAGTAAGGGAGATCATAAAATATGGATTTCCTTTTCATTCCTTCTGGCATATTAACTACAAATTGTTCTGGTTCTTCAATTGAATCACCCCGATCAAAAAAATCCTCCAAAGCTTTCAATTCAGCATATTCATACTTCTTAAGCCAATCACCTGGACCCATAATCATGGGAGGGCCTCTATTTTCAACTTTTCCATCAAATTGATTCTTTAGGCAATTTCTAAACCTATGATCTAGTGGTAGAAAAACCCTGTTGTTTGAGTAAATAAATTTATGTAGATCTTTAGAATACTACCCTTGAAATTGTTCTGGACATCTTGGACATGCAAATATCCCCTTTGTTTGAAGCCCTGTATTTCAATAAGTAATGTTAATAACATAAAAAAAACTAAGTATGAAAGTTGGGATGAAAATAAATTATGAATGTAAATACGTAATTATTTTATCTTACCAGAACAAACACCAAGTCCTGGGAAATCATGAATAGTCCAACATAGCACACCATACAACATGAAGGACCTATTTGATGGAGGATGTGATATGTCATACATTCTTATGCCTTTCCATAGCAATTACATCTCATCAATAAAAGGCGCAAGATAAGCATCCATGTTTTTAACTTGATGTTTTCCTGGAACAATGAGAGTTAGCATAAGGTGCTCCTTTCTAACACTCATCCATGGGGGAATATTAGATACTATCAATCCAACTGGCCAAACACTATAATTTTAGCTTAGGAAAGAGAATGGGCACACTCCATCACTTGCAAGACCAAACCTAATACTATGGGGTTCATCTTTGAATTTTGTTGGCTTTTTTTCCTCTGTGTTTCATTGCTTTGGAGTTAGTCGAAATTCACATGAATCCATCTTTACTCCTGTTCTTTGCATGCCAGTCCATCAATTGTGCTAGTGAATTGCAATGAAACATTCGTTGAAGTCTAGGTATAATTGGCATGTGACGTAAAATCTTCTTTAGAATTGTAGGAGCTTGTACATATGTACGATATCTCTTCTCTTTGCATATAGGGCATTCTACCTTGTTTTCATATTCATCTCTGTATAAAATGCAATCATTTTTAAATGAATGAATTTTCTTATATTCAATCCCCAACTCAACCAACAATAGATGCACCTCTTTGCAAGTTGATGGCAACACATTCTCTTCAGGGAATATTTTAGTTTTTAGTGCCCTATACGATTGCCAAAGATTAAATCAATTGAATGTTTGACTTATGATGAACATGTTTGATATGTCAATCTATACTAGGATTGTTTATATACAATATATGGTTTTAAAATCCCCTTAAAGAAATATAAACGAAGTTGATGAATGTTTACAAATTATGTACACCAATTGACAATGCAAAGTAAGAAATAGATTTAAACTCACTTCAGTAGGGTAGTGAATCCTTGGTTTGACCAACCAAATAGTGACTTGATTTCTAATAATATTAATGTGCATGCCAGTTTCAAGGTTCTACTTGCACCTGATTTGAACACGGGTGCCTTTATTGCTTGCTTGATGGAGTCTTTGATGTTGTTATCATCAACATTAAATTGGTGGTAATTACCCTTGCTATCATCATTACTGTCAACCATATCATCATTATTATCATAATTGTTTCCATCCCCAAAGAAACCTGTAAGCATTTCATTCAATCCTTCTTCATGCACTATATTTTCACTATCATGATCATCATCATTAAGGCTAGGTGGCATGTCATCAGTGTATGCGATTCTCATCAACTCTTCAAATTTCTTAGGTGGTAGTGTTCTCTTCAATCTTGCTCTTGTCACCCTGGTATGGTTTAAAGGATGGTTTGGGTCATCCCATCCAAATCTTAATAACCCAGTTGGATCTTGGGTATTAGTATGTATTGTTTCATCAAAATCTTCTACCTATCAACAAATGCAAGCATTATTTAAATAATGTTTGGAAATAATTTGATAAATCATAAATGTATCAATTTCAAAGAAATATAATCAAATATGGCTTAAAAAATAAAAATATAAATTATATGAACATATATACCTACCTCTTCTTCAGTGCAATCATTTGTTGTGTCTCCAGTATCCTTTGTCATATCCTCTTCCACCCACTATTGTCTACGTGATTTAACTGTTTAAGTCCACGTCCATGTACATATCGTCTTCTTTTACTAGTTGAATGCTCAGGCTATGCATTTGCTCCAATATCCATCTAAAATAATCAACAACATGCATTAATTTATGTCAAGATTGGATAATACATTATAAATTTCAATAATACTGTGAAAAAAGATGGATCTATCACAAAATGCCATCAGATAAGTTTTTCCTAAGTTAAGTCAAAATTTGAGTACCTGATGTCCCGCTTCATCCGTTGTGTCCTCATTTTATATGACATGATTTTTTTCCATGGCCTCATCTCACCCCTATAATACACAACATAGTAAATAATGTTTAGTACACCAATTATATCATTTCAACGAGTATGCTATCGAACACAAAACCTCACTTTAGTCATATATTTGACATATTGATATCTCCTCTATGTTGTAGCATTTGTGAATTCATAAACACCTTCCTCCTTTGGTTGAGGTTGATTTCTTTTCTTACCTCTATTGTATCTGCAAATTTCATTGTCTCATCTATTTCCACCCATTTTCCTCTCAGCGATTTAGTATTTCTATGCCGTCAACGTCCTCTCTCCATGGCCTCCTCTGTGAATAAAAATGTTGCCACAAAATCTTTCACCGCACTACCACCGAGAAGGAAGAAGCAACTTGTGGGACCACGGTAAAAACCGCTCTACTACACCGAGTTGATCAAGGAGCCACGGGACAACGGTGGTCACTGCACTACCGCATGCCAATTGTAGACGACTTGTAGGAGTCACCGCAATACCGCCAGGAACAAAAGGAAGACTCACGTGCCTCCACAAAAGCTTTCACCGCACTACCACTGAGAAGGATGAAGCACCTTGCGGGACTGCGGTAAAAACTGCTCTACTGCACCGAGCTGATGAAGGAGCCACAGGACAGTGGTGGTCACAAAAACAAGGTAGGAGTTGGAATTATTTCTGACACTCTAGATCCTATGATACACAATAATGAAAATAGTCACTATACAACAATGATAGGTGCCCAATTAGGCCCACTTGGTGTCACCTTAGGCACCCCAAACAGATTACATTAATGGCCAAAAGTTGGTGCTAAAGTTGGCGTTAACTAACACCGACTAAAGCACCGACTACTAAATCCAAATTGAAAATTAAAAAATTTCCTGCATGAAGGAAGAAATTAGACAACAAAAAATGGAAAAATGACGCGTGAAGGGAGAAATCAGATGACAAAAAAGGGAAAAATGTTGCGCAAAGGAAGAGAGTAGGGCGCTACCAGCAACTGATGACAAATTCAATTTAGTTTGCAACACCATAGGTAAGGTTACAATTTTTTTTTCTTCGTTAAATTCATGATTTTTTACTGCTCTTTGTATTGCATTTGAATTCATGATTGTTTATTGGTTCGTGGCCTCTAAATTGTCCCATCATTATAAATTGTAAAACCTTTGAGAAACTAACAAAAAAATTTACCCTACCCATTTGAGCTTTGGCTCAAAATATTATAGCACAAATCCAGGATGCCTCCTTATTCTTTCCCTAACCTGGGTATCTAGGAAATAGTGAACTATTTGGAAAATCTGGGAATTGGGTCGGTCACTGCTAAAAATAAACGTAGAAACCGCTTGGTTTTGCCCAGTCGCACCATAGTCACCAATGCCATGAAAAATTCATGCAAGATTGCATTATGAAAGATTTTTCATGATAAGGTTATCAACACTAAGCAAACCTAGAGAACATATTTTCCCTAAGTTATCAACACTAAGCAAACCCAACGAACATGTCACTACTGAGCAACTGCTGAAAATAAATGTAGAAACTGCTTGGTTTTTCCCAGTCAGGCCATAGTCACCGATGCCATGACAAATTCATGCAAGATTGCATTATGAAAGAGTTTTCATGATAAGGTTATCAACACTAAGCAAATCCAATGAACATATTTTCCCTAGGTTATCAACACGAAGCAAACCCAACGAACATATTTTCCCACAAAACAAAACTTTCATATGGTCACAAACTGGATGAGAACTTTCATACCTGACAATGTGTATTTCATTTGCCTCCATAGACTAGACAAAAATAATTTTCCCTAGGTCACCTCAAAATGTCAAGCAATAGAAGGAAGCGAGCATTGTCAGCAGACTCTAGCCACAATGAGGTAATTCATTGCCAATTTATAGATTTGTTAATGTTTCCATTGTTTCTTTGAATTTTACTTTTTAGTTTTTTATTTCAAATTTTAAAAGAAGAAATATAATATATATGTATATATATATATATATAGGGACATGAGACTGACAAAGATAAAGAGGAATTGTAGTTTTTAGTTTTTTATTTCAAAATTTAAAAGAAGAAATATAATTTAAATATATATATATATATATATATAGGGACATGAGACTGACAAAGATAAAGAGGAATTGGCTTCCATATTGGGGGTAGAGGCAGTGAACAAATTGGTTAATGTAGACTAGACAATGCTTTCCAGATATATAGAAAAACAATCTAGTAATGCCCCTCAAAAATTGCAAACAAATCAATTGTGTCAAAGGGAATCAATTGATTCCCCAACTAGTCCTGGATTGAACAAACTATCCAAGAGGAAATCAGTGACAATAAACTCTAAGAATGTGGAATAGGGAGCAAAGACTTCCGATGTCCCAGCCACTCCTGGGACACAGACTTCTTCCACCACGCCATGTTATCAATCTTGCATTGGTAGCTACAATACGAAGATAGATTACGAGGTGGTTTCAGGGGAAGTCTGAATGATGAATGCTGGGAAAATGTTTGTGAATAGGTTGAAGGAATCATGCCTTCAATTATTCAAAGACCATCTACATTTTCCATTCTCACATATACCCATACAACTGAAAAAAATAGTTATCCATGACATGGAGACTGAATTTGGCACAGGTTGGTCTATAAAGAAGATAAAGCTACAAATGTCTCAAAATTGCAAGAGATTTCGATGCAACTGGCATAGACAATTGGCTGATGAGACAACATGAGAGACTTGACGAGATTAGAGGAAGAATATAGGAGTTTTGATATACAATTAGTTTAAGTAGTCCATGTGCCATGTTTTGATAGGAGGAGAAATATGGCCGCCATCCAAAGCAATTTGAAAATGATATGTTACAAAAAAAAAGTGGAACGATTTTGTACTCTAGATGGAGAACGAGGTATTAATAGTTGAGTTTCAATAACTTAGTTGGATATTGTTGTGTTACTATTTCAATTTGCATCTCTTGTGTTGAGTTGTTTATTGATGTGTAGGATGAGTAAATAGAGCTCAAAACTTATGATTACAAGATGACCATTTATGTGCATGAATAAATAGTAGAAGGATGTAGATGAAATGTGTAATGGCTGGTTGTCATAGAAGTCAAACTACCGAAGTAACAACACTGATCGAGTTAACATATATGCATCATTTGCATAAATAGCTAAAATGTGTAGCAAATGTTAATCAATACATTGAATTTTGAGATGTGTTGAAATAATAAAAAAAACATGTTTTGGGGAAGATATCAGTAGCGTGGGGGAAGAAAGCATTAACCCTAATAAAAGAATTTTTTTTTGTTCTTGATACACCATCTGTAAGTTTTCCTTGGATGACAGTACTAAATTTCTATATGTTGTACCCCTTAAATGTCCTACATGTTACAAATATGGAATAACAATGCACAACTTTGTATCAAGTCCAAAGGCCAAGGCATTCTGAATAAGGGTAGCCAAACTTGATAAGGATGCAGTCACTATTACACATATTGACAATCTAGAATAGTCAAGTAAAGACAACTGCCTGTGAAAACCATAATCAATCAAATTATGCACATTCAAATCTAAGTTTGAAAGCTTGCATTTCAGTCCATGCATCTAAGTCCTTGTTGAAGATTGAGGGTGTGAACAATAAAGCTAGAATATCTCTCCTTAAACCATAGCTAGTTTTAAAGTGCAATATTTCCAAATTCAAATCCATTTCTCAGCTAAGGAAAGGAAGTAGGATTGTCAGGTGCTACCTCAAATAGAGAAGGCCATAGAAAACATTGAAATAGAAGATCCAATAAGTGAGACGACATAGCTGTATGCCATAGATAATCAGAATTCTTGCAATGCACAGATGCTTGTGATACAAAAAAAAGGTGCTTACACATTGGCTGAATATATCCTCATCAAAATGACTAGAAATAAATTTCCAAG
Organism: Sequoia sempervirens; assembly: GCA_007258455.2. Taxonomy (NCBI): domain Eukaryota; kingdom Viridiplantae; phylum Streptophyta; class Pinopsida; order Cupressales; family Cupressaceae; genus Sequoia; species Sequoia sempervirens. Next base: position 2,228 of record VDFB02213221.1, on the reverse strand, counting down.
GTGTAAGTAAACTCTGACAGTCAAGAAAAACAGTCATAAAAATTGGAAGTAAACTTTGGAAGACATGTAGGTGAACTTAATTCATCTAACTTTATGCCTCTTGGTAGACATCAGGATCCCCCCTCCTAAATTTTGGACCACATCCATTACCTCCACATAAAACTGGACATCCTTGGTCTTCTTGGTTCCCACACCATGATATGGTTATGAAAATGAAAATGAAGCAAAGTAATCATCTCCTTCTCCACTGGCTAGAAGAATGCATGCTTAATGTTTTGATACATGATGCCAGCTCTCTCTTTTTCTCTCATGGTTGAATACAGAAATCCATTATGGTGGGCCTCCAGAGTTCCAATCACCTTTCATCCTCTTCCACCAAATGTTGGCTTGTTCCACATGTCTGCCAACCTAATTGGCTTTGTTTATGAAAGCTGAAGTTTCTCTTGAGTCACCAATGTAGCTCTCTCTACCTTTTCAGACTCTTTCATTGCTACAGATCATCTCTGGGATTTAATCATTTGTACCAAATGGTTGATGTGCTTTGAATCCTTGCATCTAAAGGAAATTTCCTTAACATAAATACTGCTAGGGAATTTCAATGTTGCCATTGTAGTTGGAATTAAAGCCGGTACCTGCAACATTGAAAATTATCCTTACATAAGAATTCCCTCCATCTTGTTGGCTTGTAAAACTCTTGATGGTGGCTACATGAAATCTGATTCTGATTCCTCTTCTACATCAGAGGGCTCATATCTTTGATCTGACTCTTCTGAATTATTAGAATTAGAATCACTAGCTTCCATATTCAAAAATTCCCAACCACCATCTTCAATAAATTTATCTAGATCATCAGTAATACTCTTCAAAATTGGCTTCCAGTTCAAGTTCATTATGCTTTAATAATACTTTATATCCATGGAGTTTAGCCACTCCTTAATGCCATCAAGTGAAGATTGAGGAATGGCCTCAATGCAGAGTACATCCCGCTTGAAGTCTTTGAAAACAATAGCCATATAAAATGCCTTTTTTCCAAGTCCTACTCTTTCAAGTTTTACAATCTCAATCTCACTAATAGTGATTACTAAGAAAGGTAATTCCACCAACTCTACCAAATAGTTTACCATAGGAACAATAAAAGCAAAGGCTTTGAAAGGAACTCTATGAAAACAAAGCTCTCTAAATGGTATATCAAACTCTAGTTCAAAATATTTTAGATGAGGCTGCTCCCATAACTCTCTTACTCACTTGAAAAATCCTTGAAACTCTGTATTGATTTTATTTTTCCCGTCCCTCTCTTGATGTTCTTCCTCAATTTCATCAGGATCATACATTGACATTCTTTCCCCTCCTAAAGTTTGGACCACATCCATTACCTCCACATAAAATTGAACATCCTTGGTCTTCTTGGTTCCCACGCCGTGATATGGTTATGCAAATGAAAATGAAGCAAAGTAATCATCTCCTTCTCCACTGGCTGGAAGAATGCATGCTTAATGTTTTGATACATTATTATATCATCTCTCTCTTCTGCTCCCATGGTTGAATAATGAAATCCATTATGGCGGGCCTCCAGAGTTCCAGTCATCTTTCATCCACTTCCACCAAATGCTAGCCTGATCCACACGTCTTCCAGCCTAATTGGATTTTTTTTGAAACCCGAAGTTTCTCCTAAGTCACCATTTTAGTTCTCTCTACCTTTTTAGAATCTCTCATTCCTACAAATCATCTTTTGGATTTAATCATTTTTACCACATGGTTGATGTTCTTTGAATCCTTGCATCTAAAGGAAATTTCCTTAACATAAATACTGCTAGGGAATTTCAATGTTGCCATTGTAGTTGGCATTAAAGTCAGTACCTACAACATTGAAAATTATCCTTATATAAGAATTCCCTCCATCTTGTTGGATTGTAACACTCTTGATGGTGGCTACATGAAATTTGATTCTGATTCCTCTTCTACATCAGAGGGTTCATATCCTTGATCCGACTCTTCTAAATTATCAGAATCATAATCACTAGCTTCCATATTAGAAAATTCCCAACCACCATCTTCAATAAATTTATCTAGATCATCAGTAATACTCTTCAAAATTGGCTACCAGTTCAAGTTCATTATGCTTTCATAATACTTTATATCCATGGAGTTCAGCCATTCCTTGATGCCATCAAGTGAAGATTGAGGAATGGCGTCAATGCAGAGTACATCCCACTTGAAGTCTTTGAAAA
>VDFB02213220.1:0-25316 GCA_007258455.2 Sequoia sempervirens | reverse complement strand
TTCAAATAATTTGATACCTATATTTTTTACTTGCATCTTGCATGTTGAGTAGTTTTGTTGGGGTCACTTCTGCGGATTCGTATACCACTTGTATCTTTGAATTCCAGATGTTTTCCTTTGTTTTTCATCTAATTCAAGTAGTGTCTTTGGGGGCAGTCATGCAGATTATAGTCTTCTTGATCATGAAATTTGTATCTTCGAGTACCGGATTTTTTTCCTTTGTTTTCCATCTAATTTGAGTAGTGCCATTGAGGGCACTCATGCAGATTCTTGTTATCTTGATCCTGATAATCATATTTTCATAGAAGGTTCTTCATTTTAGCACCATATTAGTCATCAAATGACAATAGTCTATAGCTTCTTCATGCTTCAGTGATGTGTTAAAAGGAGTAGGACAACTGAGAGGGGGGGTGAATTAGTTGTCATCAAATTCAAACACAAGACTTCAAACACTTATTAACTTCACAACCACAATGTTTTGTTATTAAGTATGAACATGAAATGTAGATAACAGAAAGAAAAATCAACACAATGAACACTAGATTTTACATGGAAAACCCAATGAGGGAAAAACCACAGTGAGGATTAACTCACAATATAAAGTGAGTGAAACCAAATACAAAAAGGCTCACTACCTAGAACATGACTCACTCTCTAGGTACAAAGGCTCACTACCTATAGAAGGGACTCACTATACAACAAGGAGGCTCATTGCCTACAGATAAAAAAGATAATAGAAAGATCTACCATAGCAATTTACACACATCCACAGCCTTGAATAGAAGAATACAAAAACCTTCAGCCCACTGCTTTCAAGAATCTAACACAATGAAGTACTATTGCCTCAACTCACTTTCACACACGTCTACTCTTCAATTGTGGCTTACTTCATTACTTGTGTATATATTAATCCTTCGCATCTCAACTTGCATTTATACCAACTTGAACTTGAGAAAATTTCTCCAAGGTCAGCCACATATGCTTCACTTCATAAATTCAAATTAGGTCGGTAGCTCAACTTTCCTGTGGTGGAAAGGAATGAGAGTGGACCAATTAAACACTTAACCAAGACCAAAAATAATGTCTCAGATCAACCACATGCTTCCTTAATTAAATTTTAATTCTTCATATGAAGTGTAAACACCAGGTCAACCAAACCTAATGAAAACACAAATGAACATTGAAGTACACACTTCCCAACAAGAAGATAACACACAAACAACACAACATGCTTCATTATGCATGAGAACACTTCTCAAGTTCATTCAGATACATCCGTAGCAAGTGTAACAACCTTCAAACACAAAACATCTTCCATCAGTCCATCTGGACTGTGCAAACACATATAGCAACTCTAAAACTCAACTTCTGGATCACCAAACCACAAACATCTTTGCTAGAACTTAGAGAACACCATTACAAGGAATATTCCAGATCCACAAGATCTAAAACAAAACAGAGGAGGACTACAAAGCAGAAAAATTTCTCCCAATCCATAGATAACCAACTCTATCAAACTAGTTCACACACCGGTGAACACAACTTTCACACATCATCGAACCAGAAGCTATAAATCAAGAGATATCACCATTAGATCATCAACAACAAATATTCAGATCCAAACAAGCATAGGATCAACATAGAAGAAACATGGAGTACATACTGGAGCACATTCTAAACCCATACATAACTTTGACTTAACTCTTTATTAATTTTCTCAAAAGCACTTGGAAAAGTTCATCATTTTAGCACATCTGTGACATCACAAGGATAGCTCCATGTACTTGTTGTGCCCCTAACACACACGCCCCATTCAGAATGGGGACCCTTTCTCTTTTTTTGTCAGGTTGCTTTTTTCACTGCCTTGTTTTGCTTGCCCCTATTTTGTGTCTTAAAGTGGTCAAGAAATCTTAGAAGAGTCACTTTGAGTTGACCATATGTTGCTACCCTCAACATTTTTTAGGGATTTGGGTCTTTGCGATATTTCCTTGGGTGTTTGCCTTTAATCTTTAAAGCTAGCATCTTTGGAGCAGTGTGGATCCGCCCTTGCGGGCCACTCTAAGTGGGTTTCCTTGGCTTCCTGGCCATTCTAAATGACCATCACACGACGTCCTCCCACTTGGTAGAATCCACACCCTTCCACGTCATTTTCACTGCCAACCACCTGAACGGCCAAATCTTGACTGTCGCCCTCTCAGTGGACTCCGTGAACCCTCCTGCATTTCTTGAAATGCTAGCTCACCAACCCTGAGCACCATCATACCTGGATTTATGAGGGGTATTCAATGCTCAAAAGTTTATAAATAGTCCATCCTGAGCTGTCATTTTTGTCTATCAATAGTTCAAAAATAAGTTAGAGAGCCCCTGCCAACACCGCCGTCGCGCCCGCCGAGTTCATTTGCCAATCTGAAGCCTTAGCTAGATGATTGCTCATTCACCTTCATTGGGTCTCATAGGGAGGTTTTCCACCACAAGCCATGTTTTAAGTTTTCTTTAATTTCTATATAAAGTTGCTAAACCTGAGAAAACTTGAAATCTAACTAGAGAAAACCTGAGGAACAAAACCCATGAGTTGAAATCTTAATAAACTTCGAAAATCGCCCCATGGGCTACTTGCGGGACTTGAGATCCCCGCAACCATTCTTCGACCAGGGAATTCGTGCCCTGCAGGCCCACACCTTAGCCACAACCATCACTTTATTTGCCTTCCCCATTATAGTTTAAAGCTTAAAAGAAGAGTAAGATGCCCCATGGGGTCCACCACTGAGGTGGGGAGGCACCCCTAATCGGTCATCAGAACTTAGGTATAAATCATAAACCTATTGAGAACCCTTTTGACCCCATCGGTCTATGGCCTTGAATACGTCTCCTGAGTGCGCTTTGGGCTGCATTTTGGAACGACGGCGCGTTGATGTTGCTGATCAAGCTCAACCTTTCCAGGAAATGTCCAGTCCCAATCCATTCTAAGGAGTCCTCCCTCACGGACCACTTAGTTTACCGAATTTTCCACCTTAGCTACCATTTGAAATGGCTGTGATTTGTCCCCTCCCAGCCCTGCTCCGAGCTCCATGGCGATTCGTTGTCTCGAACCAAGCAATTCTTTCAATGGAGCCATGAGCACCAATCCTTTCCTTTGCCACATTAAGGACGCTTCAAATGGGGAAAACCACTAGGATCCTTCTGGCGAGTGGGTCCTGACCCTGACCCTGCCTCTGTCATCTGTCCCCTGTGCTTTAATGATAACGTGTTGCCCCTCTTGTGGACCTCACCCCGTGAACTTCCATCCATGGACCACCGTGGTGAGTTTTCCATTCCAAACAGCCTAATCATAACACCCTTTCGCCTAGTGGAACCTGCACTCGTTGTCTCCATCCAGGCCTAGATGAAAGAAAACAAGTACTAATCCTTAGGCGGACTATCCCTTGTAGGTCGCTGTTTGTGGACTTCCGTCTCATTCCTGCCATCCCAAAATTTTTGCTAACCTCCTTTGGCCCACTATGCAAAGCTCGACTCTATCGTTGCCTCCTGACTAATCGATGATAAGTAAAGAAACTTTGAAGCCCTCTGCGGACCCAATAATGTGGGCCTCTTACATCGCTTATCATTTGGCCTTTTCCACTCTAAACGACTATGACCCACCACCTGGGCGTATCCTTTGGAGAAATTTGAACTTTAACGATGGAGCACCCACCTTCCTCTGAGGCTGAGGGTCCCACACAGTGAAATGCCACTTGCAGACTACTACCTTGCCAGCATCGTTTCAATGGTAGGGCCTCAAACGGTCGAGCTACCCTCTATTCCTGCATGCTTAAAAGATGCACTTAACGCTCCCAAAACTTCAAAGAGATTTCGATCCATGTGCCAAAATGGGTTGACCTCCTTAGTGGACCCCATTTTATGACCAAATATCGATGCGGGTTGGGACATACGGGCAACTGTGCCCTGATTGTCGTCCCCTCTGCAGCTGCCTTCAGAATGGATGCCAACCTAGGGAAGTCCACACCCCTGGGCCCACACTGTTATAACTCCCTCCAGTGAAAGGCCGATACTGATCTGAAAGAGATGTTGGATTTTTAAGGGATGAATTATCATATTTAACATCGTTTTGTAGGATTTTGGCTAAATTTCCCCATGTTTTCATGCTTGAATGTGCTTACTGCTCTCTCGCCTACAGGATAGATGGAACCAAGTGCAGGACCTTCAGAGGCGGTCATGGAGAAAGAAAAGGGAAAGAAGCCAGCCAAAGCACCATAAGAAAAAGAGGATAAAGACCAAATGAAGTACAAGTTCCAAGGGGAACCCCTCAACTCTAAGGTCACCATAGATTGGAGGGAGATCTTAGATACAAATCTGGGACATATTTATATTGATGAATTCAAGCAAAGGGTCTGGATCAACCCCACAACAAAAAATTCCAGGAGAATTAGAAGCAGTGGATTGGATAAGGCTACTAGATTCCCACCTACCCTCATATCCCTTGAGCTTGTAATGGCCTATAGGGAGGCATATCAGGAGGACACAAAAATAATAGTAGACAGGGATGGGAATATATTGGCTGATCTATTTTCCAAGTTAATAGGGAAGACCTTCCACATCCCTACCTTTAGTGAGATGGAGGAAACATCCAAAGAATATGGTAAGCAGATGTGGGACACTAATCTCCTCAAGTGCAAGAATCTTATCAATCAGTATTGGCTGAAGGAGAAGAGGGGCAGTGCAACAAAAGTTCCCCAAGAGCTCTTCCAAAGTGATTTCTATGAGGATTATCATGCTTTGGTAACCCTATTAAGTAGAGTTATGGGCCTTCCAACTACAACCTTCTTTCAGGAATGGATGCTATACTTTGTAGAGGAAATAATTTGAGGGGAAACCAAATTCTATTGGGCAGGGATGATCAACCAGTGCCTGCATGAGAAATTTGTGGTAGTTAAGAAGACTTCGCAATTTTATATGAAATCATACCTAGTCTATTTTCTTACCAACCATGCCCAATATAGGGGACTATTCATAGCACCAAATCCAACTCCAGGTAGGGAATTGAAGGTTTATGACAGGTATCCTCAACTTCAATGCCAAAACTTTAAGAAAGACTATTGCAGGGTCAATGATGCCTTCATAGGCCATATTATCAAAATGCTTAGAGGTGACTTTGAAAGAAGAGTCTCACATAGTTCTAATGCTTACATCTGCTGGTTCGAATTTTTGTTCATTCAATTTCCAAAATTTACCTACATTCGAGCTGAGGGTTTCTTAGAGAAACTATATAAGCTGCCCTGGTACCCAAATGACTGACTGATACTACTTGAACTCTCTCAGTAGCTACAATGAGCACATGCCATCCTAAGCGACAAGCACAGGGCAGGGATTCCCTATCCGCTCTCCTTCGACCAAGGAATGTATGAAATCCACACATACCAGTGTGTAGACTATTCTAATAAAGAACTTGTGGAATATAACCTGGAGCTCCACACTACCCAGTCACGAATGGATCTATATGACAAGCTTAGGAAGATGGTCGGGATTAAACACACCCGCGCACATAATGTTGAAGAATTTTGGGCCAACTACAGGGATGATAAAGAAGTGCGAATGAGGCACTACATGTGCATGATGGCATAATTTTTCAAGAAGCTCAACTTGTTCCTTGTGCCAGATCAAATAGTGGAGGATGAAAATACAGTGATTGATCCTCAATACAGTGTAGTTGTCGATCTCCTACTTCCATTAATTGATTGGAATGAAGAAGAGGTCAATGACCTCGATATTCTAATGAAGCCTATTGAAGCAAGAACGAAGGAATGGATCAACAAGAAGATTGCCCAATTGAAGCTTCAGGGGATTATCCTAACATATGGTGAGCTCGAGGATGAGCCATGAAGTGAGACTGATAGTGTCTCTGTTGTTGCTACCCCGATGGGAGAAACTTCAAAATCTCCTCCCACTACATGATCAAGAAAGAGAAAAGAGATAGTTGAATGACAGCCTAAGCCCAGGGTGTACTCAAGGAAGGCCTCAGAAGGTGAACCTTCCAAGAAATTAAAGACATCTGGTAGTTTTGCAGAGATTCCCACCATCCAGGAGGATCTGCTCCATGAGGGAGAAGAACAAGAGGCCAAGCAACCAAAGTCCCCACCTGCTGCCTCCACTCTCCCAGTCACCGTTGCTATCATTTCCACTAATGTTTCCCCTCTACATGCTTCTTAGGCAATGGTTGCACTTCTCCACCTATGGTGGATATCTTAGTCCACCTTGATTCCACCCTGCCTATTGCACAAGTAATGGTGATAGATTCTTCCTCTGCCACCACCTCTCCCCTTTCTTCTTCATCCATGTCTCCAACCACCTCTCTTCCACTTGCCATTGCAACAAAAGCTACAATGCCTACCCTATTGCTTCATGAAGCCTTTTCTAGGCACATGAAAAACATGCTAACGAAGCTCTCTGGGGTATTCATGAACCCTGTTGTGCAAGTTTCCCTAGCAAAAGTTGTTGATGGCCTTCCTATCCCTGTGCCTCCAACCGAACCATTGAAGGGGAGGACAGCCCCAAGGAGCATGCAACCACTGAGTCCCCAAGAAAAGAAATAGTGTTCATCTGGGATTCTAATGAGGAAGAGGAAGAAAAGACAGGATTGGAGGCTCCCAAAAACAAAAAGATTGAAATTTGGCATACCCAAGAAGAAGAAGGTGACCATGAATCACCAAAAGAGGAGTCTTAGATGCCTGAGTGGCTTGAGAAAAAATTAGAAAAGAAGACTCTACCTCCTAGGGATCCAAAGGCAAGGCTGGAGGCCATTTTGGCTCGAGCCCAAACAAGTACAAAGAAGGAGAAAAATCCAAAGGTCAGTTCTCATCTGAAAATGGATGCATTAGGATCCAAAACTGTATAAATAGCCACTATAGTGGTGGTTGAAGAAGGGGTCAGTTATAATATTTCTACTATTGATTTGGGGACAACTACAAGAGAGCAAAAAATCGACCATCTCTAGGGATCTGTTGCCACTATTGTACATCAAATGCATAAAGATAAGACATCTAAGGAGGAATTGAAAGCCAAAGTGGTAGACTTGATGACCTACATTCAACAATGGTCATCGGTTGAGGAACTTCCCACTATGTCATCAACACCACCACAATTGATATCTAAGGACCACATTGATAAGTTAGAGAGAAGAAAGAATTGGACAAAGGCCACAGAGGACTGGTTCCAACAAGTCCTCTACAATGAAAATATGGGAATAGGCCATACTTTCAGGACAAAAACAAGTTCCTAGAGGTACAAAAGATACTCGAGGGCATAAGGAAATTCTGCACCAACTTCCTAGAGTTATACAAAATAATATATCCCAATCTTGAGGCTATCCTCAAGATACTTGAGAGATCCTGGGAAAAGGAGCTTGCTTTGGTAGAAGGTGACCACTGGCTTGTGGAGACATGGAAGTTGGGATTGGACCATATAAAAGAAGTGTTGGAATGAGTGCTCCATGAGGTGGAGCTAGATATTGATTGGGTCAAGGAAATCAGGGCAGCCTGTGAAGAATATTTAAGGCTAATGATAGATTTTGATATGCCCCCCGTCGAATTAGACCTAGAGAAAATAAAGCCATACTTCCATAAAAAGATGGAGAATGGGACCACAGATGCACTAACGCCGGATTTTATGGGTTTTGTTACACGAGCCTTTGCCCAATCTGAACAGATGATAAAGAATGCACAAAAGTATGACAAGGACTGGGGTGAGCTTATGAGAAAATCTAGGAAATTGAACTTCCAGTTGCTTCAATCAAACATATTGGAGTTGAACAAGCTCTAGGAATTGATCAGAAAGTTCATAGAATATGCCACTGCAATGAAGAATGAAGGAAATCTCGTGATTGATGATGAGTTCCTCACCAAGTAGTTGTAGCAAAAGGAAATCAGCTAGAAGGAAAAAGAGCTACAGTGCTGCCACATGAGAAAAATATATTTGGGGGTAGGTGAAACCCTAATTTGTAGCTAATCTTGGCCACACAATGATATTAAATCTTGGCCATTCATTTTTATTTTTGGACACTATAAATAGGGGGGTCTCCTCTCATTTTCAGGAGAGAGTTGAGTTGTTGTAAAGACATGCTGCTAGAATTTTAATAGAAAATCATTGATTTGTTGAATTCTTGAGTTCCAACTTCATGTTGCATGATTCTTCTTCTCATAGTTAGTGAATTTAAATAGATTTAATTTGTTGTTTGTGAGTTTGTATGTTGTTAGTAAGTTAGTTAATGTTGTGCATTGATATTGAAGAATTATGTTGTGTGTTGGCAACCTTCCTTGTTCATACTTTTTGTTGTTTATTGATGATAAATAGCTGTGTAAAGTTAGTCTGGGCATAAATTGAAAGCTACACTAAATTTCTATCTTTCATTCATGCTTATGGTGAGTGAATGGTTGAAAATCTGCAGTCCTTAGAAGATTGCACTAGTTTCATGAGATTGTGAGGAAATATGGTTAAGTGGAACTCAGTTTTAGGAAGGTTGTTCATAGTAGGGTCCTCCATTATCACTGTTCATTAGTAGTTTTAGGTCTAGGAACTTCCTCTCTTCCCTGCCCTTTTTTCATTTTTGTAGTAGTGAATTTGAACAAGGTTCATTGCACATTGTAAAGCCAAATTTGAAGTTGAAATAGGAGTTCTAGACTGCTGTTTGAACCTACAACAATTGTGCAATCTTTTTCTCATTTTAAGAAATCCATTGGAAGAGCCAATTCTCCTCTAGCTTAACTTATGTAAGTCTTCCCTGTGATTACCAGCAAGATCACATCAAAACTGAGACATTCCAAGCAAGTCATGACCTGACACCCGAGAGACCTTGCGGTAGTGATATGTAACTCGCTTGCAGATTTCTACATTTCAAGAGTGGCAGTGTACTTGTGCACTGCTTATGTTGAGAAGGTGCAAAAAAACCCATCAATAGAACTAGTGCTAGAAGGAGGGCCCTTTTGAGTTAAGCTGGATTGAATTGGGCCATTTTCCCCTAAAAGATTCCAAAGAGTTTTAAGATCTACTCCAAACAAAGGGGAATTTCAAGAACTACAACCCCCTACAAAGGCTAGAAGGACTCGAAGAGGGGATGCAACCTCTTCTTCCTCCTCCATTTCATTTGCTTCACCTTCATCTTCACCTCCCTCCTCCTTCCATTCACCCCATACTCATTAATCCTTCTTCGCTTCCACTTCCTCCATTCAGCCATCCCAAACTACATTTCAACCACTTGCTTCCCACAGCTGGAGTATTGTCCCCGTCCCTTCCCTTCAAGTCCAAGGCATAGTCCCAACTGCCACTTCCCCTATGTAGCCCCAAATTACTATTAAAAAAAAATACCACCTCCACCTCCCCTCATGGCTTGGCTAGGGAACAACCCCTCTCTGCTATTGTTCAATGCTTACCATGACATGCCCAAGAACCTGAAAGGATTTTGTACAAAGTTCAATCCTTGAGATCCACAAAGGATAGCTAAAGAGCACAACAAGATATTTCAAACATCACTGAAGGATATGTAGATTGATCATGAGGATGTGGCATGTAAAATTTTCCCTTATTGTCTGGGAGAAGAAGCCTTTTATTGGTACATCAATATACCAACGGGGACCATCACCACTTGGGACCTTTTGAAGAATTCCTTCTTGAGGAAATACAAGATCTCAGTCAGCCCTTTAGAACTATATCAACGGTTCATGTCTATTTGCAGAGAGGTTAACGAGCCAATAGGATCCTTTAATGATCAATTTCATCGGGCATACATGAGGTTACAAACTCTATATGTACTTAATGATGTTGTTTTTCCAGTCTACTACGCTACCCTAGACAATCTCACCGCAGCATTTGTGAAAAGGATGAACCCACCACCTGCTAGACTAGTGGATGCTTATGTCGAGGCAGTCAAAGCCAACATAGAATTGGGGAAAAACATTTCTGGTCCACTTCCTTCCTTGGGGCAAGTTGCCCATCCTATGCAAATTCAAGGGCTCAATCAAGCACTCCAACACCATACGCCTCTTATGAATCTAGTTTTGTAGTTGCCCATAGTTCCCCATCTAGGACAACCAATGAATCAAGTGCCTTGCATGCCTCATTATCTCTAGCCCCAATAGAAACAAGAATATTCACGATAGCCTTCAGTGCCTCTATACCTACAAGGGCCCAAATTTCTCTCTGCTCAATAAAACCAACTGATAGCACGACCTATCTTTCTCCAAAATCAAACACCACAACCAAGCAATGTTGAGAAAGACCAATTAGATGAGTTGATAGAGATGATTAGAAAGATGTCCAAAAAAATGACTCATCTCAAGAACCAAAATAATCAACTGCAGGCTTCTCAATGCAACATTCAGGCTAACCTCAGCTGAGACAATAGGGATAGTCATGAGGCTGACACCTCATTAGGACGGAATTATGAGTGAGGGAAAGGCTCCAATAAAATTTTCAAAAGGAGACCCTCATAGAGGAAAAATAGGACTTGGAATACAACGCCAAACAACGGAGGTGTTCCCACTCCTCTTGATCAGCCTACTAATATGGAGAAAATGACCAGTGGAGTGTACCTCATTGAGGCTACTTTATCTAGATGGTGTCAGATTCATAAAATGAACAGACACTCTGAGCTAGATTGCCCCAAATTCCTCACCGTTGCGGAGATCTTTCAAGTGGAAGTCCAGAACACCATTAATAGTGTGGGTCGCAGAGACATAGTCCCATCCAAGCCATATGATTCTTCCGTGCTCGTGGTCAATCAAGCCCCATTTTTGAAGAGCAACAACAGTGTGCCAAAAATTGAGGCCGCCTCCCCAAAGAATGAAGAAGTAAAAGAGGTAAGTAATGAGGAAGCCTTTTCTTAGCTCTTTAATTCCACAGATAACAGTCCCATAGATGAGGAAGAGTTTCGTGAGGATGAGGTCCAAATGTTCCACCAAAGAACATCCCCATATTTATTAAGAAATAGACAAGCAAGAGGACCTTTCACTACTTCCACTCTGCCCAATAACTTTAGCACCCAACCTGATCCTAATGCCAACAACAATCCAGGATTTCCCCATGTTCCCATGCATCACTTCAACAAAAACAAGCAGTCGAGTCAAACACAAAAACAACCAGCTAGCTCTTCCATAGGTAGAGCTTTCGAGTCTAAAATCGAGGAAATGGGCGAGTATGTTGCTGAAGCATTTAAGGTCAAAATAAGTTTGTCTACCTTTGAGTTACTCAAGGTTCCTGTAGTTAGGCATGCCTTCTTTAGAGTTATTAATGGATCCACAAATTTCCTACCGATATTGGTTTCGGCTCCTCCAAGCTCTTCCTCACTGGTATTCACCTTTCACTTCTCCAATTTGGTGAGTTGCAGCCTGAAAATAAGGTTTCAGTGAGGGTTTTAGAGTATGTTTATTAAAATAAAAATTATAGCCAAGATTTTCTCATGCATTAGGGTTTATTTTCCCACTAAAAAATGATTTCAAAATAGAATCCAAAGAAAATAAACTACAATACATAAATCTCCCACTTTTGCACAATAAATATTATTAAATATATTATAATATGATATTATTATATAATATTATATATATTATATTAATAATAATATAATATTATATAATAATATCATATTATAATATATCATAATATTATATTATTATGTAATATTAAATACATTATAATGTAAATATAATATTATAATATTAATAATATTATATTATATTATATTGTATTGTAATATAATATATTATTATTATATTATATTATAATACAACCCACTCCCTCAATTCAAAATATTTCTTTACATTATCCACTTTCATATCATGTTGTCTAATTTTTATTTGTGTGACTAATTATTTAGTTGTATTTTTAACCGATGATCAAATTAGTCATTTATAGTTGTGTTGCAAAAACATGAGTAGAATTTAGTCATCTTTAGTTGTTGTGACTAAAAGTTTTAGTCACGTAGTCATTTATTGGCCAAATTCTACTAGTGTCAAAAATGTCGATTTCAACATTTTATTATTTGTAATTCAAATATCTAAAGTCGGCCATCAATATGGAAATTAGAATAATTGCATATAAATACCTAGTTATTGCATCATTTCAAACCTAACAAGGAGAATCTAGTGACAAGTAAAATGAATCTGGCATGATCAAGCATTATCAAGCAAGTCAAGAGAAAAATTTCAAGGATTTATTGTAGCAATTCAAGATCCAAGAATTATGACAAATCATATGTGAGTTTATGCACTTTCATGTTATCATTGTTTGTGAAGGATAACCCTTTTGTAGGTCTCCAAGCAATTCAAGAAAATCAAGCAAGAAAGTTCCAAGATCTTGAGGAGATGTGAATGACCTTAGTCCTTCAAGGAAGCCATTAAAGGGTGGTAAGTTGCAGAGCTTTGTGAATTCATCATTCCTTCCTATCATTTATCCTTTTATCATTAACATTGCCATTGTGGAAGTGGAAACACTAACACGAGGTTTGACTAAGGAAGGCCCCTAAATGGCACAAACCTTCCTCTCTTTGAGTGTGCAGGTTTTAGGTTTGGAGAGGATTGAAGGAGGTTTGAAGATCAATTATCCATTGTTGCATTTAAATCCCTACACCTTTTCAACACTTGAAAACTTTCCTATAGAAATATTTGATAGTGATCCGACAGATTTACAGGTGAAAACAGAGAGATCTAATTTAGAATCATAGGATTGTAAAAATAGATTGAGAATATCCCTACAAGGAAACATACACCATATGGTGAATTATTCCTCCTATTTTGGGTGACTCTAAATTTACAAGATAGGTACACATAATTCTTCCTTTCTCAAATCTATTGGTGAATTTCTATTATAGTTTCTCATTTTTTCAGAATCTTGCATTTTTAGATTAGGGAACATAGTTTAATCAGGTTAATTAAGGAAAATCAATTACAATCATTTTCCAAGGCTCAAAAGGATTAGATCTAGGTCTAATTGACTCACCTCCATGGTTGAAAGTTAATCTAAGCACCTTGTGGATTTGCATCCTAATGATTCTCTAGAAAAATGAAATTGATCACCTTTTTCCTCCATTTCATTTTGGTGAACCCGACATATTAACATTATATACCTTCTGAAATATGAAACAATTGAACCTAGATCTAGGGTTTTACATTGCATTATTTTGTATTTCTCATTTAGTTATCCATTTTTGCATCATAAAAATACATAAAGATATAAAAAATTATATACAATATTGCATCATAGGTTGCAATAAGATTAGCTTCAGTCATTGCATTCAAAAATTTGTATTAGGTCATTTAAATAAAACTTGAAAGTGTTCATAGCATGTATTTAGGTATCTTTCATATAGCTCAAAAAAGTAAAAAAATGCATTATTTTGTTTCAAAATTGCATCAAAATAATTTTTTATTTTATTATTTGTAATTTCATCTCTAAAAGTAGATCATCAATATGGAAATTAGAATAATTGCATATAAATACCTAGTTATTGCATCATTTCAAACCTAACAAGGAGAATCTAGTGACAAGTAAAATGAATCTAGCATCATCAAGCATTATCAAGCAAGTCAAGAGAAAAATTTCAAGGATTTATTGTAGCAATTCAAGATCCAAGAATTATGACAAATCATATGTGATTTTATGCACTTTCATGTTATCATTGTTTGTGAAGGATAACCCTTTTGTAGGTCTCCAAGCAATTCAAGAAAATCAAGCAAGCAAGTTCCAAGATCTTGAGGAGATGTGAATGACCTTAGTCCTTCAAAGGAAACCATTAAAGGGGTGAGTAGGAGTTTGGCAGAGCTTTGTGAATTCATCATTCCTTCCTATCATTTTATCAGCATCATTAACATTGCCATTGTGGAAATGGAAACACTAACTTTCTGAGGTTTGACTAAGGGAAATTTCATTAACAACCTTCCTCTCTTTGAATGTGCATGTTTTTAAGGTTTGGAGAGAGTTGAAGGATGTTTGAAGATAAATTATCCATTGTTGCATTTAAATCCTACACCTTTCAGCATGACTTTCCTATAGAAATATTAGATAGTGATTAGATAGATTTTATAAGGGTGAAAGCAGAGAGAGATCTAATTTGGTCATAGGATTGTAAAAATGAATTGAGAATATCCTACAAGGAAACATACACCATGGTGGTGATTATTTCCCTCTATTTTGGAGTGACTCTAAATTTACAAGATGGGGTACACATAATTATGCCTTTCTCAAATCTATTGGTGAATTTCTATTATAGTTTCTCATTTTTCAGAATCTTGCTTTTTTAGATTAGGGAACATAGTTTAATCAGGTTAATTAAGGAAAATCAATTACAATCAATTTCCAAGGCTCAAAAGGATTAGATCTAGGTCTAATTGACTCACCTCCATGGTTGAAAGTTAATCTAAGCACCTTGTGGATTTGCATCCTAATGATTCTCTAGAAAAGTGAAATTGATCACCTTTTTCCACCATTTCATTTTGGTGAACCCGACATGTTAACATTATATACCTTCTAAAATATGAAACAATTGAACCTAGATCTAGGGTTTTACATTGCATTATTTTTCATTTCTCATTTAGTTATCCATTTTTGCATCATAAAAATACATAAAGATATAAAAAAATTATATACAATATTGCATCATATGTTGCAATAGGATTAGATTCAGTCATTGCATTCACAAATTTGTATTAGGTCATTTAAATAAAACTTGAAAGTGTTCATAGCATGTATTTAGGTATCTTTCATATAGCTCAAAAAAGTAAAAAAATGCATTATTTTGTTTCAAAGAGTGAATCAAAATCATCATTTTTTGACATTTAATATTTGTAATTCAAATATCTAAAGCGATCATCAATATGGAATTAGAATAATTACATATAAATACCTAGTTATTGCATCATTTCAAACCTAACAAGGGATAATCTAATGAAAAGTGAATGAATCTAGCATCATCAAGCATTATCAAGCAATTCAAGAGAAACATTTCAAGGATTTATTGTAGCAATTC
Source organism: Sequoia sempervirens (assembly GCA_007258455.2). Classification (NCBI taxonomy): domain Eukaryota; kingdom Viridiplantae; phylum Streptophyta; class Pinopsida; order Cupressales; family Cupressaceae; genus Sequoia; species Sequoia sempervirens. Next base: position 10,309 of record VDFB02213220.1, on the reverse strand, counting down.
AAGATCCAAGCATCATGTCAAATCATATGTGAGTTTATGCACTTTCATGTTATCATTGTTTGTGAAGGATAGCCACTTTTGTAGGTCTCAAGCAATTCAAAGAGAATCAAACATCTGAGTTCAAGATGTAGGGAGATGTAGAATGAAGAGCCTTAAGTCCAGCTAAAAGGAAGCCATTAAAAGGGTGGTAGGATTGTAGAATTTTTGAATTCATCATTCATTCCTATCATTTATCCTTTTTATCATTAATATTACCATTGTGGAAATGGAAACACTAACACAAGGTTTGACCAAGGTAATCACCTAAATGGCACACCCTTTCTCTCTCTTTGAATGTGAAGGTTTCAAGTTTCGAGGAGATTGGAAGAATTTTGAAGATCAATTATCCATTCTTGCATTTAAATCCCACACCTTTTCAACATGAAAACTTTCCTATAGAAATGTTAGATAGTGATTAGATATAGATTTATAGGTGAAAGCGAGGAGATCTAATTTAGAATCATGGATTGTAAAAAATAGATTGAGAATATCCCTACAAAGGAAACATACACCATGAGGTGAATTATTCCTCCTATTTTGGGTGACTCTAAATTTACAAGACAGGTACACATAACTCTGCCTTTCTCAAATCTGTTGGTGAATTTTTGTTACAGTTTTTCATTTATAAGAATCATGCATTTTTAGATTAGGGCACATAGTTTAATCAAGTTAATTAAAGAAAATCAATTTAAATCAATTTCCAAGGCTCAAAAGGATCAAATTTAGGTTTGGTTGGCTCACCTTCATACGAAGAAAGTTAATCTAAGCACCTTGTGGATTTGCATCCTAATGATTCTCTAGAAAAATGAAATTGATCACCTTTTTCCTCCATTTCATTTTGGTGAACCTGACATGTTAACATTATATACCTTCTAAAATATGAAACAATTGAACCTAGATCTAGGTTTTACATTGCATTATTTTGCATTTCTCATTTAGTTATCCATTTTTGCATCATAAAAAGACATAAAGATATAAAAAATTATATACAATATTGCATCATAGGTTGCAATAAGATTAGCTTCAGTCATTGCATTCACAAATTTGTATTAGGTCATTTAAATAAAACTTGAAAGTGTTCATAGCATGTATTTAGGTATCTTTCATATAGCTCAAAAAAGTAAAAAAATGCATTATTTTGTTTCAAAATTGCATCAAAATCATCATTTTCAAATTTTTGCATCTTAGAATCAAATTGTTGCATTCTAGATCTCAAAAATTGCATTCAAAATTATCATTTATTCTTCAAAAAATTTAAACATTACTATACACTTACATTTTGAATTACATCATCTTAGATTGATCAGATTCTAGAAAATATTCATTATCAAACCTGTTTGCAAACAGACCCAGAAGCCTTAAACAATATCATACAAAGTCAAACTTGGAATTTTTTGAAACCCTGTCTAGGACACAAATTCCCTTGGGAAACTTTGTCCTTCTATTTCTGGCTCAAACAAAGTTTTCTTAGATCTCTATTTTTATGTTCTATATCTACCTTTTCTATCTAAATTTCACTTCTGAGTGTTCTATTATGTCTATTTTACAAATAAGTGTTCATAATGGGAACACTCATATTTTGAAACTTACATGAGCTTCACGACCTGGTGTTGTATTGCCAATAATTCAGTGGGACATAGTTGTAGAAATATGGCATCCTATGTTGTTGTGGATCCTAAGTCTTCCAATTCTTTCACACAAGGTATTGCAAATACCATGCCCATTTTGGACTCTATCCCTAATGCTACCATACCAATGATAAATTTACAATCAACCATTTTTATGAATGTTGAGACTATTATTTCCCATGACTCCAAAGATAAACTCAAACAATTGGAAAAATATCTAGAAGGAATTTAATAATATCTAAGTACTGAATCTCTAGCTAGCCTAATGGTATATATAGTCGATAACCTTAGGAAATTGATCGGTGATTCCCAAGGATTAGAGGTTTTGTGTAGTCTAGACCATATAGTTGATGCCAACATACATATGATGGCTAGTTGCACTAGGATTTGGGATACACTCAAATTCAAGGAGGAAGTCAAATATCCCTCCCCACATCTATAGCCTCTATTCCCACATACAAAAATCTAGCTATTACTTCCAAAATACAACAAAGTATTGGCGTAACTCTAGAACCTTAGGCCTTTCCATTGGGAATCCTTATAGATTTTTTTCCTCACATGTTATACCTTAATTTTCATCCCCCCTCATAAATTTGTACATAATAGTCCACCAAGCATATACACAATCTCACCATATTCATCACATTCCTAAAATATGTCAAGCAATGATTCGGTCATTACCCAACTTTGGAAAAATGTGACATCACTTCAACAAAAAGTTACATTGAACCAAAAGAAAAAAAGAAAACCATTGCAATATGTCAAAAGGAGCCCATTTTCACTAGAAATCTTGAAAATACCCATGCCACAAAACATAGAGATTCCCTAATTTGAGAAGTACAATGGTAAAGGAGACCCTAGAAATCATATATCAGTATGTACTACAATGTGTGGTGACTCCATTTTTGAAGATAAACTCATAGCTAACTCTTTCTTATGTCATTGAAAGACATGGATTTGGAATGGTTTTGTTTATTTCCGAATAACTCAATTCACTCATTTAATGACCTTTTTGATGCATTCATCCAACATTTCCAAGTAAACATTGGTCCTAGAATTATGCTAACTAATTTAGTGTAATGCAAACAAAGGAAAAATTAAAGGCTAACAAACTTTATAGGGCACTATTAGTTTCTTTACTCACAAATCAATATTACTCTTCTTGATGTGGATGTTCAAAGAGTGTTCATTGAAAATTTGTAACCGAGCATAAGGGATAAAATCCTATTGATGAAATATCCATCTTTTATACACTTGTTACGACCCTTCATGATTATCAAATTTTGGTTAGTCAGTATGAAGAGACATCTTCATTTATTCCTACTAAGAAATCTAAATTTGTACCTCAAAATAACTATCAATCATTCAAAAACCAAAAGAAGAACTTCATCAAGATAAGTACACCTCAAACAACCAATCACATTGAACCACAACTTGCAGTCATAAGTTCAACTCCATGCCAATTTAGATCAAGAGGTAGACAATTTACCCAATTTCTTGATTCCCTCCATTCAATCATGTTGCAAATTTTGAGCAAGAACTTAATCTTATTTCCTCCAATTAGACCCATGGACACAATCAAACTTGTATCTCCAAATTTCAATCCAAAATCCTTTTTTCAATATCATCACACAAATGGACATGATACAAAATGATGCATGCATCTCAAAAATTAGGTTGTAGACCTCATTGATTCTAATCACATCCAGTTGGACAGTGCTAATGATGAAGGGATTAAGCCTATTTCCCTACCTACCCACAACTTGCAAAATCATTCATCCAACTTTGTGCAAGCTTGTGATGATAAGAATGATGATATAAATGTTGATAAAACTGATGACATGAATAATGATAAGGATGATGATAAGAGTGATGATGAGGATGGTTTACAAGATATGGTCACCCTCATAGATGTGTAACCTCATAAGGGCCAAACCACTTTGTTACTCAACATTTATTTCAACCATATTGATGCATCCATACATGTGCCCAATGGTCCTCTCTATATCATAAAATGTATCAATGAAAAACTACACAAGGAACACTCATTGATCCTGTGTGTGTAGATAATAAGATCATTGAGGAGTTCTTGTGTGTGTATGAGCTTTATCAAGGCTCTTATGAACAATAAAATTCATGGTTGAAAACTCATGATGGTTTTTCTCACCCTACAATAGCTTTGATCACTCTACCTCTTAAAGCTGGACCGAAATAATTAGATGTATCATTCTCCATCATCTTGATGTTAGGCCAATTTTTTGCAAAGCTAGGCTATCCATGGCTATGCTCCATGAATTTTGTCCCATAGATTATTCACAAGTGCATAAAGTTCCCATTTGAAAACCAAATTTTTATAGTGCATCATAGTGGATTTAATCCTTTGTCTTCCCATAGAAACTTTTCATTGGATTTCTTTTGGCCTCAACCTATGGAACCTATCAAACCTCATGAAGATTTTTTTTTTGTCATATCAAAAGTTCAAGAAAAAGCACATAACAGATTTATCCCTTACCAATATTCTTGAGAATGATAAGACTATGGTTGTTCCTCCTACCTCACGAGTCATGGATGAACCCATGCCTAAAGAAAAGGCCCTTAAAAGTAACCAAGGTAAATATGTCATAGTTCCTCCACCCATATCATACAAAATAACAAGAGACAATCACACAATTCCCTTTGTGCCTCTAAAAACAAAGCAAGCGTATAAACCTAAAGAGATAGTGGTTTCCCAACCTCTGGTGGTTCCTTCAGTTCCCCCCTTAAGGGAAGAAAATAGACCAATAGTCAAGAAACCTAATCTTACCCAATAACAAATTGAAAACCGTGCAAGAAGAAATAGGAATGCTAAAGATTGTAGGCTTAGACATCATGCTATTTCTTGTCAATTGGAATAAAAGAACAAAACAACTTCTCAAGATCAAACAACTATGCAAAAAAATCAATAAGAATTAGAAATTTCACCAAAATAAAAAATAAAACGGAAACAAAAATTGGAACAAGAACATACAACTTAAACTATCATTAAACCTCCCATTGTGATTAACTTGGATGATGAACATGAAATTGCTAAAATTGATGAGCAAATGCATAATGAGCTTAATTTATTATTTTTAAAATCTATGAACTTAGATGGGGGAAACTATGATGATCCTCTTGATGAGAGTGACCCACCATGTGTTGAAATTGGTAATGCTCCTAGTATGATACTCAATGTAGTCCCTTTGGCTAGTTATCCACCTTCTATATATGACGAGCAAGATTGGGATGTGGATGGCCTACTTTAGGTCAGCTCACATGTGCAGTACTCCTTTGTTGTGTTTTCTTGCACATGATGTGATCCCCCATGTTGTGTTGCTTGGAATGTATTTGTGTTGGTGAGTTTTCTTTGGATGACCCTTGTTTCCCTATTGGCACAAGGATACAAAGAAAACATATCTATCATGACATTCTTCTATTTGTATCTCTATTCTTTTATATGTTGTGAGCATTATTATTCTATGTTTTCGTTTTGGGGAGGATGCAAGGCATTGAGACATTTAGGTCTCTTCCATGCTGACCTAATAGTTTTCTCTCTATATATATATATATTTCATTCTTCCATTGTGTTTTTTGTTCCATGATTATTTGGGGAATGATGTCAATTCCGAGCTCTATCATATCATTGTAGCAAAGACGTATACTGATCCTAGATCTATGGATCCCTTTCGTGTTCATATTTTATCTTGTCTATGTCATTGCATTGGGGGGGACCCCTTATCATGAGGTATCTTTATTTGGAAACATATAATTGGCATAGGGATTTCCAAATGAGCTCTCATGTCCTTATCACATGGAATTTATCATTTTTCTACCTTAAAGCAATTTATCATAACATGGTGTTCAACAATTTATTTAAGGTGGGGGCATAGATTGGTATTTTTGATTCACTTTGTTCACATGAATTGGGATTAGTGGTGCATTTACACTGGCATTTTTTCTTCACTTTATTCACAAACGTTGCACTTAGTGGTATGTTGACATCGACATTTTTCTTCATTTTGTTCACATGCATTGGACTTATCGGTGTGTTGAGATTGGAATTTTTTCTTCATTTTTTTCACATGTGTTGGAATTAGTGGTATGTTGACATTGGCATTTTTGCTTCACTTTGTTCACATGTGTTGAACTTAGTGATGCATTGGTATAACATCTTGATCATTTTTGTAGCACCTTATCAAAATTATGAGGGAGCATAATTCTTGATATGGTTTTCAATGGGTACACACCTTGTGAATAATAGACTTCACTAGACCAATTGTGTGTCTCTCATCTTGATACCTTGTCTTGGGGGGCTCACCTAGTGAATATCAAAATTCACTGGCCCTTGTTTCCTTTGGTTTGTGATTCACCTAGAAAATATCATCCACTTTGCTAGTCTATGAGTCATGAACACCTTTGGTGTGGACCCTCTAATGCAACTTGCTAGTTCATAGCCTCATTTATAATTTTTCTTTGACATTGTTTATTTTTATGTATGTTTTCTTACTGTGTATCATACATGTGTGTTCCTTTTCCTTATGTTATCTTTTCATAGGATCTTAGGTCCTGGGATCTTGTACACTCCCCCTAGATACTTTGGAATTATATCTCTTCAAAATTTATAAAATCAAACCACTCTTGACATATATTTTCTACTTTAGCGTGAGTCTGAGCATAAGTTCATACTCTCACTAATGTGGGGGATAAATGTAGTGTCAAAAATTGCCACCTTTGAAAATTTCACGCTATGTTTTCTCCCCCTTAAATAATTAGACATAATTGAACCCTTAATTTCCTCAATTATGCATTTTATAGCTCATTTTTTACAATTACCAAAAAATTGCAAGTATAAAACAAATGCATTCATCTAATACTTTGACCCCGACACCTTAATTTATGGAAAATAGGGCTGGGACACTTATTCCCTATGGCACATATTTCCCATTATGGTGAATGGGTCCCATTTTGGCATAAATGTCTCCCTATTTTCTCTTCAAACTCAAATAGGTCGGTGTCAACATTTTATTATTTGTAATTCAAATGTCTAAAGTTGACTATCAAGATTCAATTTGTGGAAAGTAGAATAATTGTATATAAATACCTAGTTATTGCATCATTTTAAACCTAACAAGGAGAATCTAGTGACAAGTGAATGAATCTAGCATCATCAAGCATTATCATGAAAGTCAAGCGCAACATTTCAGGGATTTATTGCAACAATTAAAGATCCAAGCATCATGTCAAATCAAAGTTTATGGATGTTCATGTTATCATTTTTTGTGAAGGCTAACCCTTTTTTAGGTCTCCAAGAAATTCAAGCAAATCAAGCAAGAAAGATCCAAGACCTTAAGGAGATGTGCATTACTTCAGTCCTTCAAGGAAGCTATTGAAGGGTGGTGAGTTGTAGCACTTTGTGGGTTCATCATTCCTTCCTATAATTTATCCTTTTATCATTGAAATTTCCATTGTGGAAGAGGAAACACTAATACGTGGTTTGACTATGGAAAGCCCCTAAATGGCATAACCCTTCCTCTATCTTTGATTGTGTAGGTTTCATGTTTGGAGAGGCTTGAAGGAGGTTTGAAGATCAATTATCCATTGTTATATTCAAATCCCTACACCTTATCAACTCATGAAAACTCACCTGTAAAAATATCTAACAGTGATCTAACAGATTTGCAGGTGGAAATGGAAAGCTTTGATATGGTATCAAAGGACTGGGAAAACAAATATAGAATATCCCTACAAGGAAACATACACCATATAGAAAATTAGTCCTCCTATTTTGGCTGATTCCAAATTTGCATGATAGATACACAAAACTCTACCTTTCTTAGATCTATTGGTGAATTTCTATTATAGTTTCTCATTTGTCAGAATCCTACATTTTTAGATTATGGCACATAGTTTAATTAGGTTAATTAAGGAAAATCAATTCCAATCAACTTTCAAGGCTCAAAAGGATCAGATATAGGTATGATTGACTCACCTCCATGGTTGAAATTCAATCTAATCACCTAGTTGATTTGCATCCTACTAATTCTCTAGGAAAAAGGAAATCGATCCTAGGTTCTTTGCATTAGATCTAGGATCACCTTTTTCCTCCATTTCATGACTTAAATGGAATTTATATTTGCAACGAGTATAGTATTGAAAAATGAGGTGTTTTCTTAGCTTAATACTCTATAAAACTTTAATATTGCTGATCTAAGTAAGCTCTTTCTTTGTTACATATATTCTTTTTGGGTGATTATCTTGATTAATCATTTTACTGTTGTAGAATGTAGAGAGTAGTTGATAGAAGAACTAGATAGGATATTAGAAAGATTACACAAGATGTACCATGGAGAAACCCTTTTCAGAAAAATCCACCAAGAATTATTCTATTATTCAATCTCTGAATTACAATAGCTCCAATTCTTGCTTGAGAATGCTTCTTCTGTCTTTACCAATCTCTTCACAACCTGCAATAAAAAATCTCACAACTCTATTCAACTTGCTTGAGATATATAGGCTTTAATCAACTTTGTAAACTCAACATGAGTTACAATTACAATACACAAGCCCTATCCCTAAAAGGTACGCCATATCTCATGCAAATAGAGTTATCTTGTGAATAACAATGCTAAAACATGTGCTTCATCCATTTGGGCATCCCAAACTAAAGCTACAACTCATCCTTCACTTTTGGTGATAAATCCAAAGCTCTTCCTCAAAGTTGGCACCCTTAATTAATCCTACTTGATCGAAATTAAGAAATATCTCAACATGCATGAGAGGTAAATCCAATAAAGCATCTTGGGCGCCCAAGTTGGCTCCAAGTGATTTATAGTTAATTGAAACATTTACTCAACACCATTCATGCAAGAATGGTCATCCCCTGTTAACTGGAGGTAGTCCTTGTTATCTGTCATACAACTCAAGTTATTAGCTATGCATTCCAACTTAACTAAAGCTAACTACATGCAACTCAAAATAACCAACATGCATGCAACTCAAGATAATTGAACCATAACTGAATTGAATTGAACTAAAGTAAACTGATTCTCAACTTAACTAAACTAAACTTCAAGCATGCAAACATCAAATCTTAACTCCTAAGATCTTTACATGCATTCAAAAGTGTTAACTGTTACTCTGTATAGTTAACTGAACACAAGGTGAGTTTCACCTTACCATTTGCGCACCCAAATGCTCCTATTATTTAGGAATAACTACAAATGTCAATTTCATGATTTATTTCATCCAAATAATTAATCTCATCCTAATCTTAGTGTTGTTGAACATATTCCAAGAACTTAGGAGATACATGAAATAATTAATGTTTAGGATTTGCAATTAAATGGCATCCTATTTCCAACATTCTTCCACTTGACATTATACATTGAAATTGTTCTAAACAAGGAATATTGTGCTACAAGATTCAAGGTCAATGGCCTCTTGTACCAACTAAACAAACCATGCTAATCAAATGCAACCTGCATAACTTCCATGAAGCTTCCAAGCAAATGATTAAAACCAAGAGAACTTATATGTATGGTTTCATAAGATAATTTGGAACATTAATTAAAGTGTTAACTTTCTCAATTAATACCTTCCCATTATCAACTAAACCATTACCTTTCCCAAGCCTCTGTAACCAAACCACCTCTTTAGAGGCATGCTAAACCACTGAGTGTGTTGAATTCACATTCAACCAAGGTGTAGACTCCTCGGTCTTTTCTGTTGAAATTTTTTTCTCACAAGTAACCATTCCAACAAATGTCTCTTACCACAAGAGAATTCCAGCCTCACCTATTTCTCCAAGTATCCATGAGGACCTGTAACCAACCAATCCATGCCAAACTCCAAATGCAACACAACACTTTCATGAAGTAATAAAACAAATGATTAATGTAGCCAATACTTAAGAGAAACACACAAGATCAATGCCAAAGCTCCAATCATGAATCAGGAACATAAACATGACATCCATGATCTAACCATCTCCTCTTAGGAGATCACATGCATCATAACATACTTATACATCCTAGTCTCAAGAGAACCATGTAATATGCCAAAATCTAAATGAATATCAAGAGTAAACCATGACATCCATAACAAATATACTCTAAACCAAGAAACCATATCTCTAATCACATGGAGATAACCTTACCAATGATGCATCCAAGTCACTACCAACAAATCCCACTGAACCGTGATACCGAGTCACACATGGCATTGTGACTACCATCCTCTCTATGAAGATTACTCTGAAACATGAAGCAAAGAGTTATCACAAACAATATTAGCTGAAATAACCAATGCATCATTACTATTATCTGAGGACTCCTTTGTAGAAGAATCAGAACTCTCTTTCTTGTTCTTACAATCCTTCTTCACATGTCCTAGTTTCCCACAGTTCCAACACTTTACCTTACTTCATCCTTCTGACTTACCCTTCCCTTCCTTGTTTCCCTTAGGCTCTTTTTTCTTAGGCCCACCTTTTACAAACAAGGCATCTTGTATTTCCTCCTTAGACTTCCTCCTCATCTCCTCTGATAGGAGAGTAGGAATAATGTTGTCCATCTTTGGATCTGCACCATTACCACTAATTGCAACAATTAGATTTTCCCAAGAATTTG
>VDFB02213219.1:0-20295 GCA_007258455.2 Sequoia sempervirens | reverse complement strand
ATATTATATAATAATATAATATAATATTATAATATAATATAATATAATAACATAATATAATATAATAATATAATATAATATAATATAATATAATATAATATAATATTATTTATATTATAACATAATATAATATTATATTAAATTATTTATATTATATAATATTATAATATAATATAATGTTACACTTATATTATTAATATTATAATATATTTAATATTATAATATAATATAATATTATAATATATATAATAATATTTATTGAAAGTGAGAGATTTATGAACTAAAGATTATATATTTTGGATTCCATTTTGAAAAATCTGTTTTAGCGGGCAAAAAGAAAAACCTCCCACCCTAATTTCATTTTAATAAACATTCTCTAAAGCCGTAATCGAAACCTTATTTTCAGTTGTAGCTTGCTGAATTGGAGAAGTGAAAGGTGAATACCATCGAGGAATAGTTTGGAGGAGCCGAAACTAGTAGCGGCAGGGAAAGTAGCAAAAAGTGGAGCTGAAACTAGTAGTGGCAGGGAAAGCAGCAAAAAATCCTAATCACTAGCTTATGTTGCCTCATACAAACGCCTTCTAAAGCGGGAGATATGGCTAGCAGTGTGGAGAGGATGTAACCTCCTTTGAGGCATTGCAATGGATGCAATAATTTCGCTGAATATCTATTCTTAAATGCAGTAGGTATAAAATATGTTTAGAGTCAGCTTTTTCTTGGTGAGATGGAGGCAAAAATGCATATAATCTCTATGAAATCTTGCTTTTACCTCTTTTTTTTTGGTTTTTTATTTGCTTAATGTGTTGGGTATCTACAAGGGAAGCCAACCCTGTATACTTAACTACATAGGGGTAAAGGAAGTCGTAATGTTAAACCTAAATGTGCTCTTTATTAGGAGCTTGGCCATAATTTTCATTTTAATAAACATACTCTAAAACCCTTGTTGAAATCTTATTTTCAGGCTACAACTCACCAAATTGGAGAAGTGAAAGATGAATACCGAGGAAGAGTTTGGAGGAGCCGAAAGCACAGGCGGGAAAGCAGAAGCGCCATGAGAGAGGGAGGGCTCTGCCCTTCCAAAAAACCACACCATCGTGGTCTATGATGCTTGGAATTTTAACAAAGTTCATTTATATTTTTACCTGGCTCACTAAAGAGCCCTTGCAAGGGATGGTTGTTTTCTGTAAATCTTTTGTGAAAGTGTTTCATTCATTTTCAAACTTGATTTTCCTTTCAATTTCATTGTCAAACTTTTTTTTCCTTATATTTTTGATCTACATTTTCTTTGGGTTTTTTTGAAATAGTTATGTTGCAAGAATTTCTCCTTGATTCTTCTATTCCTTATGCAGTTACAGGAAGAGGAAAAGAGTATAAGTATATGAAAATAGGAGGAGTATTTTGTTTATAAGTTGTAAGTTGTACAGTGCCAAGATCTGTTTAAATATAAAAATATGCCAAATAGAATAAAGAGAAACACATTTTATAGTATTCATTGTGTTGTAGGTGCAAAAGTAAAGGTTCTTGAGTTTCAAATCCAAATGAAATTTTCAAGAAAATAATTTAATTGATACAGAGTGATTCTCTGTTTTTATGCCTTTTTGAATTCTTCAATTCTTCAATAAATGTGTAAAACAACCAGTGAGGTTTTACTTTTCCAGCGAGGTAGTTGTCACTAAGATGTTGAATGTAACTAGTGAGGTAGTTTTCACTGAGATGTTGAATGTAACCAGTGAGGTTTTTATTTTCCAATGAAGCTTAATGAAGTAAATTTTTAGAGTGGTTTTTTCTCCACTCATAAATACTGTATTGTGGCTCCTTTTGTGTCTAATCAATCATATTTGTTCAAGCATTTTAGTCTTCATTTCATGGTGCTTCTCTCAACATTTGAATATCTATGATACTTGAAGTTTATATGCATAAATTTGTGAGGATTAATTAAGTTAGATTTGATTTGTAATTTGAATCGCTGATTCACCCAAATAAATTACTAAACCATGACTAAATAAATGACTATTATGACTAAATAAATTTGACTACCATGACTAAAATAAATGACTACAATGATTAAATAAATGACTACAATGACTAAATAAATAACTACAATTACTAAATAAATGACTACAATGACTAAATAAATGACTAACATGACTAAACAAATGACTACCATGACTAAATAAACAACTACCATGAATAAATAAACAATTATCATGACTAAATAAACAACTATCATAACTAAATAAATGATCAGTTAACAACAATCAATGACTAAATTAATGACTAAATATACCATCAAATTGATCAATCAAAACAACCAATAAATGACTAAAAATGGTTTATTCATGAATTTGGTTGTGTTATAAATGGTTGGCAATAAACTACTAATGGTCACATGAGCAATTTTTAGTAATTTTTTTAGTCATTTATATCTATTTTTGTACTAATGTTTGGAATAGAAACTCCTTTGGTAACATTTTCACTTAAAATTCAACTTTAAAGGACTAACTTAGAAAATTTTACAAGGATATGGATGGACATGGATCATCAAAGGCTCTATGGAGAATGGATAAATATTTGGTAAGTTATCTTCATTATATAATTGAAAAAGAGGAAATATATTAGAAACAACATGCCAAGAATTAGTGGATAAAAGGAGAAAAAATCACTAGGTTCTTCCATCTTTTGGCCATCAAACACAGAAAGAGGAATACAATATATGAACTAATTAGAGAAGATGGCTCTTTTTTATCTAAATCTAAGGAGATATCTTAGAAAGGATACAATTTCTTCAAGGATCTCCTCAACCCACCCTCAAAGAACTCTTCTCTCTTGGAGGCTACTATTGACCATCTACTTTCAGTTATCCCCTAATCCATATCAACTTTTGACCTCATTAGCATGGAAATAAGGTCCATTGATGAAGAAATAAAAGCAATTATTTTCTCCCTCAACTCATCCAAAGCTCCAAGTCCTAATGAGTTCCTCCCACTTTTTTCTCAAAAATACAAGGAGATTTTTGGAAATGATGTTATCAAAGTGGTCAGGGAATTCCAATCCTAAAATGGTATTCTCAAGGAGATGAACAATACTTTCATAGTCCTCATACCCAAAAAAACTGAGGTGAACAAATTATCAAAATTCAAGCCTATAAGTCTCTACAATACTATCTACAAAATCTACTCCAAACTACTAGTGAACAGAATAAAACCTTTCTTGGAAAAAATGATTCACACTAAAAAAGGTTTTGTTTCAGGGAGGAAAATCGTTGTTGTCCTTTTGGTTCATGAAACCCTCCATTCTATGACCAAAGGTAGCAAAGAGAGCATGGCCCTCAAGCTAGATATATCCAAAGCATACAATAAAGTTTCTTGGAACTTTCTCTTTCAAGCCCTCCAGATATTCATATTTAATGGTAAAATTCTCAAACTCATCAAAGCATGTGTTTCCTCTCTGATTTTCTTGATGATAATAAATGGTTCTCCTCATGGTCACTTCATAGCATTGAGAGGCATAAGATAGGGGAATCCCATTTATCCCTACATTTTCATTATGTTGGTAGAGGTCCTTGGTTGTAATATTTTAAGGGGTAATCTACAAGGTTTCCCTCCCTCCTCCTTGCAGTCGATCTCATCAATTTTTTTTATGAAACCATCCTTCTAGGGGAAGCCACTATTGTGGAAGCTAAGGGATAGGTCAGTATTCTCTCTGATTTTTCTTTAGCTTCAAGCCAAAACATTAACATGGATTAAAATATTGTATTCTTTGTAAATGTATCTCCCTCTCTCTAGTGTAAAATTTCTAGGATCCTCAAGTATCAAACCCACATCCTTCCTTCCTCTTATTTGGGGATGCCTCTAATTATTAGAAAATTTTATAATTCTATTTGGTCCAATCTATTGAAAAGGGTTCAAAGGAAGTTGGTGGCTTGGAAGGTTTCCCTTCTTAGTAATTTAGGAAAAATCCAACTCTTGAGAGCCACCCTTCAGACAATTGTTGTTTATCTCCTCTCTCTTTTCTTCACCTACTACCTAGATTGATAAGCTAGAATAAATTCAAAGAAGATTTTTCTTGTTGGGTACTAAAAAAAAGAATTGGTTTTCCCTCATGAATTGGGACATGGCCTGATCACACCAAAATTATGAAGGCTTAGGTATTAAAAAGACCAGACAAATGAATTTGGCACTCCTATCCAAAGTTAGCTGGCACTTGATAAAATATTTGTCAAAATGTATCAATATTCTAAAAGCCAAGTATTTGAATGGAGGGGAAGGAATCCCTTTCCTATTCAACAACCATGTCTCTAAAGGTTATACTATCTATAATAATCTTCACAAAACCAAGGAAATCTTAAGACAAGGAGATTTCTAGCAGATTAGTAATGGGGACTCGGTTAGTTTCTAGGAAGATGCTTGGATATCATTGACGACTTTCGAGATCAACTAATTTATTCTACTATTTAATCAGATCTTTGTTGTAGATTGGTATTCAAAATGAATTATTATTTGGACCACTTCTCAAACCCTCATATATGGAGGATTGACCCTAATTGGTATGATCCTCTAATCTGCTTGATTGCTGATGAGATTCTCTGAATAATTTAGAATCAAATATTTTATAGAATATACTCACTTGACTCCTTGGTTTGGGCGGATTCCAAGTATGGTATTTATTCAATTGGCAACTAATTGGGCTTCTTAGTTTAATTGGACAAAAAATTAGAAGAATAAAACCATTCCCAAAGTCAAATTTATTTTGTGGATGGCCTTTCCTGAGAAAATTCTCACTTTGGAAATCTTTAAAAGAGAGGTTGCAACTGGTTAATAGGTGTTTCCTTTCTGAGATGGAGGAAGAAAATACTGCCCATCTTCTTTTTAATTACAAATATTCCTAGCAAGTTCATCAAAAATTTATTCTATGTTTCTCCTCAGTTGGTTTTGGAATAAGAACAATAAAATTATAGTGGATAGTTGGAACTCCCCATTCAATCATCCCCTATTGTCTGAGCTATGGTGGAAAGCCCCACTCCTCACTAGTTGGGTGCTCTAGAATGAATGCAATAATTCAATCTTTGGGGGGAGAAATGCCCTTGGAATGTCCTAGATCTAATCAAATTATCCAAAATGTTAACCTAAAAATATCAAGATAGTGCCATTCTACACCAAAAGAAACCCCTACAATTTAGAAATAAAAATTGTTGTCTCCTAGGACACCATTGAAGCTCTAAACAATCTAAGATCTAAAATTCCTTTATTTCACAATAATATTTACTTGACCCCCCACCCCCTGACCCTGGCTAGATTAAATTAAACTTTGATGGTTCAGCCAAAGGGAACTCGGGTTAGGTGGGAGGGGTGGCATCCTACGGGATCATAGAGGTAAAATTATTCTCACTTATGCAATTAAACTTGGTAGAAAAGCTTCAAGTTTTGTTGAGGTGGTAGTAGCTTATCATGGGATTCATCTAACCAATAATAGGCTTCACCAATTTGGTTATAGGAGATTCTCGTAACACTATCATGATGCTAAAAGGTGATGATTTGCCTTGCTAGTCTCTCTATGATCTCATTTCTTCAGCTTTCCTTCACATAATGAGCATAGGACGGTGTCAGATAAAACATATGTTTTGAAAAGGGAATATGGATGTAGATGGGATGGTTAATCTTGGAGCCTTTTTTAACAAAATTAAATTTTAGGGGGATTTCCTAATGATCCTAGAGCATGTGATAAATTTAATCACTTATGAAGAGATTGCACATCATGTTAGGAACTAACCAATATCTCCTTCAAGATTATAATGGCAACACATATCATCCCAGTTGCTTAAGGATAATAATTACCATTTGTTTCTATCTCCTCACAACATGCTTGAGCCACCTATGCTTTCTATTTGCATCTAGAGTCCTCTAAGAGTGAAACCTTACCATAACTCAACTACTATTTCGTCTATTGAAATGGGTGGAGACCCTGTTTAGGAGCCTAATTATTGTGATACTTTGAGGAATGACTCAAATTTATGTCCTCTTACAAAAATGAAAGATTGCATCCTACATTGAGGCCATGAAAGGGCATGACCCTAGCCTTTTTTTGGAATTTTCTAATTCCTAGAAGGATGGTCATGTTGAGGTGAGGGGTCTCTCTTTTGTTGTCTTTGTGAAGCACATAGCCACAACTACTGGTCTACATATGGAAGGTGCTAACATACCCCTAAAGACCAAAGGGATTATCAAAAAGGCACATGGAAAAATTCCTTAAGAAAGGTGAGAAGGTGAATAGATTATAGAATGGGTACAACAGAGAGGACCTATCAAGTGTTTGGAACTGTATAGCAAAGGTTTTAATGAGGTATGTAACTTTGGATGGTCATTTCAATAGATTTCATTCCCATATGTTTTGTATGTTAAATCATTTTCATCATAGTGTCAAGATAAACTTTGCTTTCTCAATTCACTCTTCCCTAGAGCAATTTGTGAAAGCAGTTTAGTATAATAGGAAGCCTTTGCCTCTTTGCTAGGGTTTGATTTATAGGATTTACTGGAATAATGTTGTGTTGTCCCCAACCATTGCTTCTCTCCCATGGGTTACAAACCTTACCCTTGTTCATAAAAGTTCTTCCAAGCTTTCAGATAGAAATCACAACACCCCTACCTCTTCCACCTTGTCTACCCCTCGCCATCATTCTAGAATCACCAAGTCAAACCCTCATCATGCTTTGAAAGGTAAGAACCCTATGATTGAGGACCCTACCCCTCCAAGAAAGAAAAAAGTGTCATTTGTGGACCCCCCATTTTATATTTATGATGATAACTCTGGATCCTTGTGGTCCCTAATGTCAAATGATTTCCCTACTGAATGCCCTTCCATCTCTCCTCTATATTCCTTTCCTACTAGCCCTCCTTCCTCCCCTAAGTGAGATATTTCTAGACTTTAGGTTCTAAGGACACTCCTTTGGACACTTTTGGCATTTGTGAGAATTGTGCTCCCTTGAGGGAGAAGCTGGATGAGATTAACAAAGAAACAAAATTACAAAATTACATTCTCAAGTGGTTATTGGCTCTCATAATTGCTAAGAACAAAATCCAAAACTTAGAGTGTGTGGTTCTCAAAAAACTATGGACTAGTTAGGTGAGATGGAATATTTCGAGCACTGGAAATTATTGAGAGGTATGGTCAATACCTTTGAGAATCAAGACAACATTGGGAAAGATGTGGCATAGATTAAAAATACCATAGGGTCTACTAAGGAGAGCATGAGACTAAAGAAAGAGGTTTCCAATCTTCAAAGAAACCAAGAAAAATCATTCACAGTCTTCAAGAAATCGTTAAGTATAGCTCGGGTGCTAGAGGACGGGGTCGTGGTTGAATGGCTGCACTTGGAAATTTTGAACCATGACCCTAATGCAATATAGGGCACTCATTGAGAAGGGGTATCAATACTTGAAAAGTTAAACAATCTAGAGCTAATTTAAGACTTTGAATGGATCAGGGAGTTTGATAATACACCTACAGTGGGGTTCTGAAGCATAAACTCATAGCTCAAACTAGGATTGTTTTGTAAATATCTTATGCAGGATGGTTTAATTTGTAATTAGTATGTATGCTCATATTGTATTATGAGCTAACTATAACAATGAATGGGCCAAGAAGGCCAAGGACTGTAATGCCCTCCTCTTTTTTTGATAATATATAATGCAAATTATGTTGCTCTTATGAATAAAAATAAATAATAAAGGCTAAATATAATGGACTATGAGAATATATGATAAACTATATGGTAATGAAACAAAACAATGATGAAATGGGTAGGTAAGCATCAAGAATATCAAGAGTGAAGGTTTAAGAATGATGTAAGGGATGATATAGATCAAGAAATTAATCAATTTAATCACTTTTTAAAATTAAACCCTAAATGCACAAACAAGATTGGGTAAGGTAGATGAAAGCGATTTGACACAATGAATCACAAAAATAGAACAAAAATGAAGCTTTTAAGCACAAACAAGAAGGATAAAGAAAAATCTAAGCAAAATTAAAAATAGGATAAAGCACTAAAAAATTAGATATGAAAAACCTCAATTTAGAATGAAGAAACCCTAAGGGGGAAGAAACCCTAAGGGGAAAGGCTCTATAAAAATGTTGGGTTTACCAAAATGTGAAGAAATAATTAATTACTCTCATAAATAATTGGATAAGTCAATAAATGTTATAAATAAGCACACACTTAACTTAGATTAATTAGTTGGATTGATAATTGAATTAAAGAAAATGCAAGAATTAAATAAGCAATTAGGGGTACTTATCTCTAGAACTAATGATGGAAAATTGATGCAAATGCAATGTTGAGTTGATTCATCAATATTGGAAAATGTGCATCCTTGGTTTTTAATGGCTGCTTAAGAATCTATGTGATCTTATAAAACCTATGGTTTATATTTGAGTGTTATAGGGTTGATCCTGAACAAATTGTGCTTGACTTGATGCACAAAAATAGATTATGATGTATGACATTGATCTATCAAAATGTGTGCCTAAAAAATTGTTTTCCTTTATCTTCTTGAAAGTTGAACTTGGCAAGGTGGTGTCTAAGGACACCATTTAAGATTTTTATGATGCAATAGGTGAATATTTTCTCCAATGTCAAATCCCTTTGGTGGGCCAAGTTAACAATGACCAATGATATCAAAGACAATATATGCAAACATGCAAATGACCTATATAATAATGATGGTGATCTAATTTTTTATTGTCCTTTAATAATCAAATTGTACTCTAATTATTTTTTCCTTGTAGTCACATGTGTAATTAAGTGCAAATTGAATGTCTTTAAATGTCATGACATACCAAAATATTATACAAACATGTGCTAAGTTAGCTCATGGTGACCAATAAAAGGGAGCAAGAAACTTAAATTTGAATTTAACGATTTGAATTTTGGGGTATACCATGCACCCCAAGATTAAATTAAATGCCCTTATCCCACCTCCCCTGACTAGAACCCCTACTAATTCTAGTTGTGGATATAGTGGTGATTATCTTGAAGCAAGGCTACTTCTTGCTCTCTTCTTGCTTCATCGTTTTGGGCTAGTTGATTGGTCAAGTCTTATATCTCCCACCCAACCCGACTGAAGATAAGAAACAGATTCATTTGAAAAATGAACCTTAAACTAAAATGGTAATTTCAAAATAAAGAGTAAATATACTGAAATAAATGTGAAAAAATATGTAATAATTATAAATAAATAGCAAATACATAGAAAATAGTACAAATAAAGATGAAACATATATAAATAAAAACTGGACCACAAACCAAACTAACATCCCCATCAAAATAAACATAAAAACAAATAGAAAATTATATAAATATACTTATTCCATATTACAATTAAATTAACTTAAATTTGTATATAAAGGATGATATTCACCCTTCCAATAATGCATAACTTATCTCTTTTCCAATAATGCATAACTTATCTCTTCAACCATTTGCATGGCTGAGTGGAAAGCAGTTGCTTTCCTTAAAATCTTATTTCAAATGACAAAGAATGAAGTCGTCATCCTCAACTACCACATATTTTATTTACCCACTTCTTCTTCTTATATAATTTGCTATTACTGCAAACAAATGTCGCTTTAGAAAGCCACTAAGGGAGGACGCACTGAGACATGTTGAGAATGAAAACAATGCTTTTTGAAATCTACAGATTTTAAATCATTAGTTAAAGAAAGTAATGGGAGAATTTACAGATAAGTTAAACAAAAGTAATGAGAGAGTATGGAAAGCAATAACCAAATTATATCATCCTTGAAAAATAAAGGCAGACGGTTTGAAATCTATTTCTATTTCTATTGAGATTGGAGGATATCCATTCATAACACCAATCAAGTTCAAGTGCAACTGGACAAAAAGGCATAGTAAGGGAAAAAGGTGTTGAATATTAGATTTTAATGGCGTCCTTGTGGGAAAACAGATATAAGAAATGGTATATTATTGGTTGTAATGGTGTACTTCTGGATATATTGCAGTTGAAATGCGAAGTTATGATTTGTATGTCAAGCGTATTACTGTTGATGGAGATTTATGTACAGTTGTTGAGATGATTGGTTTGTATCTGCTGTTCTCTTCTGCCTTGCATGGTGCTATTCCTTTGTTTTGGGCTGGGCTGGGCTGTAGCTTTTGTCAAGTGGGTATGTATTTTTATTTTTCGGATATCATAGATGTCGGCATCTTTGTATTTGTATAGCAGATTAAGGGGGATCTCATCCATCAAAGTAATTCAAGTGTCAAATTTAGTCCAAACTCGACTCTTGAGGGTTTGAAGCACGAGAGGTGGTTTTCTATCACATACCATCATCTTTACCATTTGTGCTTAATCAATTGAGCTACAATTCTTTGGCAAATTAAGCATTTGACTAGTGAAAAGAATTAATCTTATTTTTTTAATCACAAAAAATTGTTTTTTTTAATGATGAATAGTGCATATCTATGTTAAAAGTAAAATAATATGCAATTAATTTTGAAAACTCATGATCACATCATTGTAATCTATATGCTAAAATATTTTAAATGGATTTTTAACTTGAATTAACATTCTAATGGAGAGAGGTTCTTTGTTGAGAATTGATGTCAATGGTAGGGTAAGTGATCAAGATCTATGGTATTATGGATGGAATGGTTGTCAAGGACTTTTATAAGGATCATTGAGAAGAAAATAGGAAATGCGGACCTCAATTTGGTTGAGATCTTGACATTTCAAGGGTTGGATATCCAGATTGGGAAAGAAGTAGAACTAGAAGACTTGAACCTAAAGCTTCATCTAAAGATCATGTTTGAGGATTCTCTAGTGTTTCTCACAATTCTTTTCAATGGAACAATCCAGACCTAATTAGAAATGGAAGGGAATGAGAAAATCCTTACTTAGACAAGCACATTAAAATTAATCTTTCTAATACTTATCTTGAGAAGAAAACAAAGGAATTAAAATACAAGGTGATTTTAGGTAAGTTCTAGACGTTTTGGCCTACTAGAGATCCTTTAGAAAATTGAATAATGGAGAAATGGGATGAAGATTTTGAGATTCTTTTTTTCCTTTAGGATTTTTATGTCAGTTTTCCAAAATAAAGTTGCAAAGATTTCATTTTTCAAGATGGTCCTTGGTTGTTAAATGGATTTGGTGTTTTTCTATAAAATAGAATCCCAATTTTGATCATTTCATGGAAAAAATTAATTTGGTTTTGCTTTGGTTGAGATTACATAACCTTATTGTGGAATATTGGTATGTTAATGTTCTAGAAAAGATAGGACCTATGCAATTGGCTCTTTTCAATTTATAGATGATGATGTCTCTCATGAGGTCTCTAGCCTTTATGCAAGAACATGTGCAAGTGTTGAAATCTTCTTGAGTTAACATGATTTCAATTTTTTAGATTCAAAAAATGGTTGTTAGAGACAACACATTTGATTGGAAGAACTAGATCTCCTTTGTTTGAAGTGTCACTAGTACGACCAGATTCAATTTAAGTTTTTTCAAGTTTAAGAATGATATTTTTTAAGCTATGCCTGATGTATGTCCCTTGGATAAGCTTGAGATAATGGGTAGTAGCAATAATCCTCGTTTATAGGAAAATTTATTAAGGCCAATTTCTCCTCCTCTATTGGGTAAAGGGTTTATTTAAGACATGAGGGGCTTAATGGAGAGTGGATGTATGGTAGATAAGGAAAAATAAATGAAAGATCTTGAGAGAGGAATTAGTTTTTGGGAAAGATTTGGATAAACTTGAAAAGGAAAAGATAGTGGAAAATGCTAAAAATGTTTCTAGTGAAAAGGAACAACATCAAGGCTTATTAAATTAGACTTTCAATTCTCTAGAGAAGAACGAAAACTTCTTTATGATATGGTTGATGAAATCTTAAGAAAGCAAGTGATGACTTCATTGAAGAAACCACGAGGGAGATTATTGTGTTGCAAGGCATGTGCCCTTGTTCTCCTTGTGTTGTGTAGCACAACTCTTGGGTTAGTGACATGGCTTAACCGCCTCCTATGGATTCATTAACTTTTGTGATTGTATTAGGCATTAACAGGTCAATAGATTTTGGTGCAATGGTAAATGTCTTTGCAATAATTGGTATCAAAGCCTCGGTCATGGGTTTGAACCCCTCGCTTGCATTGGGGGGGATTGTTGCAAGGTGTGCAAGCTTGGTCTCCTTGTGTTGTGTAGTGCAACACTCAGGTTCATGGCATGGCTTAACTGCCTCCCATGGATTCATCAACTCTAGTGGTTGTATCAAGCATTAACAGGTCAATATTTTGGTGCAACGACAACTTTGTTTGCAACATATTGTTGAGGATGATAAACTACCCTTGAAAAACCTAATGATTTCCCAATCTAAAGCTTTAGAATTTTTTTGAAAAGTCTACTTTCAAATCAAAGAAACAAAAAGGACACAAAAAAACATGTGGAAACATGAGAGATTGCTAGAGATGTTTAGTCCAGTTTTGATAGAGCTCTAAGGTCTATGAGAGTACCTAAGTCTTCTAAGAAGATATGAAAATCAACTCTTGCAATATTAGGAGCATTAATACTCATAAAAATGGTGCTTCATGAAGCATCTTATTTAGGCATGTAATGCTAGCATTAATCTTTTGTAAGAAACTAAACTAAGATCAATGATGTCAAATGAGGTGCTATAGAAAAGTGATTCCCATATGTGTATTTTTATCAATTTTGAATGTGTGTTAGGGGTTCTTGCAATTATTTGGTCTTCAAGGAAATTTTGTGTTAAATTAATTTTCTTGTGACAAAATTAGATATTATTTAAAGTTCATTGATTTGCTTCCTACCTTTCCCTTTGGTTAGTGAATATCTATGGGCCTCTTAATCAATATTTTAAGATGTATGCCTAGGATGTTTTTGGGGTTATCTTAGAGAACCTTAAGGATAAATTGGTCATTTTTGGTAGGGACTTTAATGTTATTATGAACTTTGCAGAAATATTGGGGAAATCTCTCATATCTTTAGATCTCAAATTGATTTTATAAATTTTATTAACTCAATAGGTTGATTGGCATATTCTTCATCATCATGCACATTCACCTTGGACTGATATGAGATCTCATTCTAGTCAAAAAAAAAATTGTTGGTTTTTTTTCTTTTATCTCCTTATAATAATTTGGTCCTCCCCATTTCAATCTTTTGATCATTTCTTCATTTTTCTAAATATTTTTGTTGACAAGATTCTTGAAAATTTTAAATCATGTTGTTTAGGGATCCTAAATTTTTGGACTTCCTCAAGTCTTAGCAGATATAGGCACCTAAGGTGATCAATTATGTAAGAAGCTTTATTTCCTTTAGCAATATATGTTAAGACCCAATTTTCTAATGTTACTCTTTTGTTCAAACTTTTTAACATTTATGAGGCTAAATGTATCAAAGAGATTCTTATCTCTACTATAGAGATCTTCTAGCTGGGTCATCAACAAATAAAATTTGAGTTTTTATTTTTCAACCCTTACCCCCTTGTTCAAAGAAAAATTCATTTTTTAAAAAAACTATGGGTGCTCCCGAGTAAATAACTTGGCACATCATTTTTTAATTTTGGTAGTTCTCTCCTATGTGAAAATGTGATTTCGTCTATGTAGTCTAAACTCGAGAGAAAAATAGCTTTCCTTTTTTAGGAAATTATTGTTAATCAAAGCAATGTTGGATAAAATCTATGTCTTCGTGATGTTAGTTTTAAGATCCCCTTCTTCGGCTATTAATTTCATGTGCAAAATTATGAAGTATTTTTCTAGAATGGAAATATTGATAAGAAAAATGTACCCCTTATGGTTTGTAATTAAATCTACAAGATGAAAATTATAGTGGTGATAGACTGAGAAATCTCATTGGTTAGAATTTGACTTTGGGGGATAAACATTTTTTGGGTTTGTATTAGCCAAATAAAGAATCAAATGGTGTAATAATGTGTGTAAAATTATCACAATTGTTAATTCACATAAAGGCTCTCACATTTAAAAATTCATTACTTATTGTCATAATATAATCATTTTACTTAGGAGGTTAGAAATGGCGATATGGGTATGTTTTGGATTGACTCTTGGAATGGATTTACCAACATAGATCCATCCATGGGAATATCTCTTGGAGTCTAAAGTGATTATATCACAAGCATGGTGGATAATCTTAAACAATACTTAGTTACACGCATAATGAATGGAATCACAAGGATGGATTGGAAATATTTTTCTAACCTTCATGTTTCTATGCCTAAAAATAAATTTTAAAAGATAAAAATATATGTATGAAGGTCTTCAATCAGTTCCAACAATGATGTTTTGAGATGGATTGGTTCTAAATGTGGCACTTATATGTTAAGGATGGGTATGTAGTGCAAATTAAAACATTGAGTGTATTTGAATGGAATGCATGTATTATGCTAGAACTAAACATGTCTTCCAAAAGATAGGGATTTTGCATGGTTATCCATTAATAGGAAAATATTTACGAGTGGTACATTGTCTAGATTCAACTTAATTGGTAACTTCTATTGCATTTTCTATGGAGTTGACAATGAGAGTGTAAATCATCTTTTTTGTGAGGTCCTTTAACTAGGTCATTCATGGAATAGCTCTATAACAAAATCGACATCATGTCTAATTTGGATGAGGTCATATCAATGAATCAAGTAAAATATCTAGTTTCACATCCTTGGATAATACAATTCTTAAGAAATTGAAGTTATTGAAATTTCCACATGTGTAAGGAAGCTAAAGTAGCGGAACAGCTTCCTACACTAACCTTGAGAGGAGAATAATGCAAAAATTTAATAGATCTCTAACAGTTACAAAAAATTAAACACAAATATCATGCATACCACAACACAATGATCTACGTGGGCAAAACCCTTTCAGGAGAAAAACTTGACTTTCCAAAAGCCGCCCAATATATTAGTCAAAAATCAAAAGATTACAATATACTTGCAAAGAAAGCTTCTCACTAGAGCATCGCCCCCAGAGATCAAGAGACACCATGACCACTATCAGACTCTCAGAATACACCACCATCTACATACATCCCACCTGCTTATAACAAGCTTTTTGGAACCTTCTAGAATTAGGGTTTTACAAGGTCATTTTTCATTTGATGTGTTAACGGAAATATCTTGACGTGTCAATGTGAAAAAACCTTAACGTGTCAACGAGAAAAAACCTTAACGTGTCAATGGGAAAAAACCTTTACATGTCAAAAAAAATTGGGGCATTGCCCCAAACCCCGTGTCTTGTTACGAGTGTATAGTATTTATATGATCAGTCACCACATACCAACATACATCCTACCAATAAAATTGTATATAATTGCAATGTTTCAAGACACATTTTCCTGAAAAATCTCCCACTTGTCGAACACCTTGCAAGGACAATGGAAGGGTGTCATCATCATCTTTAATTGCTAGGGGCCAAAAGGCCCATAGTCCCTGAACACCATTTGAACTTCTCTGTGCTCACAGGTTTAGTTAAAGAATCAATAACATTCATCAAAGTCTCTACCTTAACCAACTTCACCCTACCATCTTTGAACATATCTCTAAAAAAATGATATTGTACCTCAATGTGCTCGGTCTTAGAATAAAACATTGGGTTCTTGGCTAGACATATCACACTCTGACTATCACAATAAATTTTCATTGCACCTTGTTTTATTCCAATATCTGAACACAGTCTCCTAAGCCAAATGGCTTCTTTACAAGCATGAGTAGCTATCATATACTTTGCTTCAGTAGTGGATAAAGCAACCAGATCCTATCACTTACTCATCCAACTAATTTCACCACCAAATAAAATAAACACATAAGCACTGATGGATCTTATGCTATCAACATCATTGCCTAGTTTGAATCCACATAACCATAAATATCAAGGGAAATCTCACCTTCAGTCATATTACTATGATAACATAAGGAATAATTTGAGGTATCGCACAAATATCTAAGACTCTTTTAACTGCATCCCAATTAACTCTACTAGGATTAGACATATACTTGGAAATAACTCCCACTGCTTGGGAAATGTCTGGTCTAGTACAAACCATAGCATACATCAAACTTCCAACTACACTCTGGTAAGGCACTCTACTCATGTCTTCCATCTCTGATGGAGATGTTGGACAATTTGAAATATATAACTTTGTTCCAACTAAAACAGGAACGCATAATGGTCTACAATCTTGCATATCAAACCTCTGTAAAATTGAGTTGACATACTTGCTTTGGCCAAGCCATAACTTTTTGTTCACTCTATCTCTTTTAATTTCCATCCCAAGAATGTGTTTAACTGTACCAAGATCTTTCATTTTAAATTTAGCAACAAGTTGATATTTTAGTTATGAAATCATACCTTTCCCTCTACCAATAAATAACATATCATCAACATATAATACAATAAACACGAAATGATCACTATCAATTTTATAATAAATACAATGATCTAATTTAGAATGCTTGAATCCCAAATTCAACACGTATGTATCAAATTTTTGGTACCACATCCTAGGACTCTATTTTAATCCATACAAATATTTCTTCAATTTGCAAACCAACTTACTTTTACCTTCACCACATAGTGCTCTAGTTCTGTCATATAAATATCCTCCTCCAAATCACCATGAAGGAAAGCAGTTTTCACATCCATTTGCTCAACCTCTAAATCATAAGTAGCAACAATAGAAAGAAAAATCTAATGGAGGTCATTTTTGCAACAGAGAAAATATCTCACCATAATAAACACCCTCAACTTGAGAGTAACCCTTCACAACCAACCTTGCATTGTACTTCTCAATACCACCATTTGAACCAACCTTGCTTGTATCCTTTCACACCATAACTATATCTAATGAAGATACATTTCATAGCCTTATTCTCCAACCTTGTTCACTTCTTCTTTGGAACATGTGTATATGCCTTGCAACCAAACACTCTAAGATGTCTTAATGAAGGCTTGTAACCAACCATGCCTCTATAGGCATCTTATCAACAAGAGTTGATGTAGGAGATCTGAATCGTAATAGACAATGGCAATGACTTCAGCTCAAAACCTTTGTTCTAGGCCAAAGACCACTCGACATACTCCTAGCCTTCTCCATCAATGTCATGTTCATTCTTTCTACAACTCCATTTTGTTGTGGAGACTACAGAGTTGTCTTTTGTCTATGAATACCACAATATTTATAGAATCTATCAAATCATTAGAGAAAAATTCATCGCCATTATCAGTCCTTAAACATTTTATTTTCTTTCCAATCTGTAACTCAACCATTGCTTTAAATTATTTAAATCAACTAAAAACTTCATATTTTCTCTTTACAAAATATACCCATGTCCTTCTACTATAATCATCAATAAATGAAACATAATATGTGGATTTACCAATTGAAGGAACATCTACAAGACCAAATACATCAAAATGAATAAGATCCAATACACCATAAGATTTATGAGAACTTGAGTAAAACTAAATGCAGTTTTGTTTTCCATAAATGCAATGCTCACATAAATCAAATTCAAGATTACAATCAGACAAACCTTCAATAAGGTTTTTATTTTTCAATGTCCTTAGACCCTTTTCTCCAATGTGGCCAAGCCTTTGGTGCCGTAACATAGTTTTCTCTGTAGGTAACTTTGTCTTAGAAGAAAGAGCACCCCTGGGCACCCAAAATCCATGACCATCTACTGAAGGTGAAACCCTCACTTCTTCTACAAACTTTCTTTTCACAAAATTACTATTGCACTCAACAGTGCATGCATCAAGCTTATACAATGTCCCATATTTGACACCTCTAGCAATCACCATAGCACCTCTACCATCTTGCATCCTACATCAGAAAATACTACCTACACACCTGCATCTATTAGTTTTCTCACAAATAACAAATTTCATGCTAATCTAAAGATATGCAACACACCATTAATCCTTTTTATTCTACCATCAAGAAACCTGATTTTAACTTTACCATGACCAACAATGACTAAATAAGAATCATCACCAAAGTACACCTTACCTTCATCAAATTCTTCATATTCACAAAACCAATCTCTATTAAAGGTCATATGAAAAGATGCACCTGAGTCAATTAACCATGCATCATTACCTGCACGAGTTGCTAAAATTGTAATGAATGTGTCACCATCTTCCTTCTCCGACTCAGAATCATAATCAAATTTCTTCTTTTTCTTCTTTGCATTCCTTATGAACATGTCCAGGCTTACCACAGTTCCACCAAATAACTTTGGACTTTCCAGGAGATTTAGGTCTCCCCTTGGACTTGCATTTGTCATGCTACTCATTCTTCTTTCCTTTTTTCTTAAGTCTTCCACGAACATTTAGGGCCTCCTTGGTAGTGATGGATACCTTCCTCCTCACCTCTTCAGAAAGCAAAGAACCCACCACATCTTTAGTCTTCAATATAACAAAAGTACTCCCAATAGCCATAACAAGAGAATCTCATGAATTAGGCAAAGAACAAAACAAGATCTGACATTTCTCCTCCTCATCCATTTTGACACCAACTGATTCCAATTAAGCCACCAACATATTGAATGCTTATAGGCGGTCTATGATTCATCCACCCTCTTCCATTCTTAAGGAATACAAATTCTTCCTCAAGAAAATATTGTTCACTAAAGATTTGGCTTGATACATCTCACCAAGCATCTTCCTTCCATAGTTTTTGTGCAGAGGTCTCTTCATGGACATTAATTAAAACAGAGTCTTCCAAGAACAATCTGATTATACCTATGGCTTTACAATCCATAACATCATATTGAATAGCTTGAGTAGGGTCTACAGGCCTTGAAACATTCTCATCAATAGCATCCCACTGATCTCGATCTCAAATCCTCCATCTTTAGCTTCCACATCTCAAAATTATTTCCAAAAAAATTCTCCACCTCTATTCACCCTAATGAACTTGCCATCTGAAAATTCCTACAACAAGATCACAAAGTGTCTTCTGTAGAAGCTCCCATTCAAATTTGGATTAGTTAAAAAAAAAACAAACAACCCACAATTGAAACCAAACGTGATCAAGATATGATACCACTTGTAAGGAAGCTAAGGTAGCAAAACAACTTCCTACACTAACTTTGAGAGGATAATAATGCAAAAAAATTACAGATCTTTAACAATTAAAAAAAATTAAATAGAAATAAACACAAATATCATGCATACCACAACACAATGATTTACGTAGGGAAACCCTTTTGGGAGAAAAACCCCACACTTCAAAAGCTTCCCAATGTATTATTCAGAAATTAAAAGATTACAATATACTTGTAGAGAAAGCTTCTCACAGGAGTATCGCCACCAGAGATCAAGAGACACCATGACCGGTGGTAGACTCTTAGAATACACCATCATCTACATACATCCCACCCACTTATAACAAGATTTTTGGAACTTTCTAGAATTAGGGTTTTACAAGGCCATTTTTCATTTGATGTGTTAATGGAAAAACCTTGACATGTCAGTGGGAAAAATCCTTGATGTGTCAGTAGAAAAAATCCTTGATGTGTCAATGGGAAGAAACCTTGACGTGTTAGTAGGAAAAAACCTTAACATGCCAGTAGGAAAAAACCTTGATGTGATAGCGAAAAAAAAAAATTGGGGCGTTGCCTTGAACCCCACATCTTGTTATGAGTGTACAATATTTTCATGATCAGTCACCACATACCAACATACATCCTATCAATAAATCTTATATAATTGCAAGGTTCAGACACGTTTTCCCAACAACATGTTCATGGGATAATAGAGAAAAAATACATTACTATTAATCACTCTTTGATTAAGTGGACTCCTCCTAGCAAGGATGTGTACAAGGTAAACTTTGATGGAGCTTCTCATATTAATCTAGGTGCTTCAAGTCCAAGGTTTCTAATTAGGGATAGGGATGGAAATATATTTATGATTGCTTCTCAAAATTATAATTTGGAATCAACAAGAAGACATAATCACACCCCCTATGTGCTTGGTCTGAAAATTTGTAGGCAATTGAACATCTCCAAGATTTATTTTGAGGACTCAATGAGCTTGATTACCTTGATTCATTCAATGAAAGTGGAAAATTAGAAAATTAATAACATCCTTCTTCAATCATAAGATACATTATTACTCATTTTATGAATATGAATGTAAATATTGTTATTGGGAAGAAAATGTACTAGCTAATAGGTTGGCCAACATTTCCATTGATAGATAATTTTCATACAAAATGAGTATGAATCTTAATTCATGAGAAGACAATCCTCTC
>VDFB02213217.1:0-18079 GCA_007258455.2 Sequoia sempervirens | reverse complement strand
TGCATACCGAGTACCATCAAGTGTCATCCACAATAGCACATGACCCCAACTTCCTGAAAATCCCTTTGACCTATGATCAAGACAAAGGAATCCACCAATGAATCCAAAAAGCACACATGGAAAAGGATCATATATGTTAATCATCTATTTCCAAGGGATCCATCAGCCCGTAACATGATCATTTCTACATAACCTCTGCAATGTAGCTATCTCGCCCTACTCTATCTTACCATACACCACTATCTCTCCCATCACTGGGATCCACAGAATACGATAGACATCCTCTGGAGTCATGGCCATCTCTCCAGTTGGTAAATGAAATGTGTTATGTTCATTGTGACATCTCTCTTCCAATGTTGTCAGTAAACCTCTGTTGATTCTATATTGTAGAATATCTGACAAGGAAGTCAACCCACAACAGGAGATAATCTCTAAGTCGACTGAGGACAACTGATGGACCATGTTCTAGGTCTTCGAGAATCACTCCCGAGACTGGAGTACTTCTCCATCTCCCTAATCATGAACACAAATCAATCAATTAATGTCATGTTCAATCAAGATTATTAGTCAATCAAGCTAATGTGCAGTCATTCAAATCAAATCAATTAGAAAAATCAACATCTCAATCAATCAACCCATCATTCCTTGCCTATCATGAGGACAATCTACTATCAATTAAACTATCATTCCTCGCCTATCATGAGGATGATCTGCTATCAATCCTACCATCATTCCTCACCTATCATGAGGATGATCTGCTATCAATCAAACCATCATTCCTTGCCTATCATGACGACGATTTGCTATCAATCCTACCATTGTTCCTCACCTATCATGAGGAAAATCTGCTATAAATCAAACCATCATTCCTTGCATATCATGAGGATGATTTTCTATCAATCCTACCATCATTCCTCACCTATCATGAGGATGATCTGCTATCAATCAAACCATCATTCCTTGCCTATCATGACGACGATTTGCTATCAATCCTACCATTGTTCCTCACCTATCATGAGGAAAATCTGCTATAAATCAAACCATCATTCCTTGCATATCATGAGGATGATTTTCTATCAATCCTACCATCATTCCTCACCTATCATGAGGACAATATGCTATCAATCCTATTATCGTTCCTCACCTATCATGAGGTTGATACAACACACTGGTTCTATCATTTGATTCTCGCCTATCATGAGATCAAATCATCATGCAAAACATCAATCAAACACTGTGCATACCACAATCTAATTGAAATCAATCCAAAATATGACAAACCAATGACTCCTAGGCTTCAAGGACATCTTACGACCATCACCTCAAGGGCTTTCTACAAATCACACCCCACAAAATGGGTCAAATGACAAGCTAAACCACCTCAAATCAACAAAGATGAAAACTTTACAAGGCAACAAGAGGCACCATTTGGGACCCCAAAGGCACCAAAACAGTGTTTGCAACTCAAAATAGGGTTTTCAAGGCTTATAAGAGGCACCACTTGGGACCCCAAAGGCACCAAAACAATGTTTGACATCTCAAAACATGGATTTCACCCTTACAAGAGGTGCCACTTGGGACCTCAAAGGTGCCAAAATAGTGTTGGAGGCCAAAAAACTTGAATTTCAAGCTTGCAAGAGGCACCATTTGGGACCCCAAAGGCGCCAAAACTCTAAAAACACCCAAAAACAAGCATTTTCAACCTTGCAAGAGGCACCATTTGGGACCCCAAAGGTGTCATAACTCTAAAAAAACCCAAAAACAAGCATTTTCAACCTTACAAGAGGTGCCATTTGGGACCCCAAAGGCGCCAAAACTCTTAAACATGCTCAAAGACACTCAAAAATGACAAAAACATCACCCAAAAGTGCATAAATGACATCCAATAAGATACAACATCTATCTATGACATTCAAAATGCTTCTAAAAGGCAAGAAAATGACTAACAAAGAGGTTTCTCATAAAGCGTACCGTAGGTCCAGAGGCAACAGGCTGATCAGGTTGGCGAAGACACTCAAAATGATGCTTGTGGAATGGGATCACCATCTTCCTCTTAGCTCTCCACTCTTCAACTTCTCCAAACTCCAAATGTGCAAATGAATCCCATTTTACCACTTTTACCTTTTAAGGGTAAAATGGAGGGAATTATGGTGGGATTTATTTCCCATTTTTACCAAAAAGGAGGGGTAATTAATCAACACTATTCAAAGCAAGAGCTTGCAATGACCTTTCGAGAGATAAATCGTCTCCGACATCCAAATCTCACTGAATCAATGTTTGATCATAATAATAATCATCACAACACCATCACCTCATTCCAACATTTCATTTTAACATCCTCACATTCACCAATTTATCTCTTGAGGGGGCATATATCCGTCAATACCTGAAATTCAAAAGTCTGGGGCATGGTCTGGGGCATCAAAATCTTTCATCGTCTGGGGCATCGAAATATTTTCTAAGCATCAACATCAAAATTTTCTTTGAAGCAATGTGTAAACACATTACTTCAAAGAGGGGCAAAATATATACACCTAAAAAACATCACATTTAGTTAATTAAATACAACCTATTTGATTAATGTTTCAACTACATATAAATAAGGTCTTACTTTATTTATATTGTTCACTTTCCTTTAATTCTAAATCACATCATTCTAAATAATTAACAAACAAACCTAAACGTGTATATTTAATTAACCTTCATAATCTTGATTAAGAATTAGAGCACTTTTCTATGACTTTTGTGTGCCACCTCATAAAGGTCACATAAAAATAAATAAGCCTAATTATTAATTAGAATTATCCTCACACGCTTCCACCAATGAGAAAAAAACACATGGCTTTATTCCCCACACTTCCAACAAATTTGGAGCACATGGGTCTTTGTTTCACACACTTGGGAATCCCATACATTTGGCATGTTTCCAATTGGTCAAAGGATTCTCTCCACACACATGGCATATTGTCTTTGGTCACTTGGGGACAACATCCCGATTCCTTTCATCTCCACCGTCTATTATTTCTCCTTCGAATCTAGACCATTGATAGGTGCCATATCACAAAATGCTTGAGAAACCCTATAAATACACCCTCTTGCCTTAGCATTTATCATCCAAAATTTGAGCAAAGTTACTATGCAGGTTTATCTTAGGAGCTTGGAGCTTTCATGGAGTCTTATAATTAGTTTTCATATCATGTGTTACTTTGCATTCTCATCTTAGATTAATTAATTGCTTCATAGTTACATTTTATCATCCCCATTGCATCATAGTTACATTTTAGGTTAGTTTGTTTTATGTTTGCATTTAATCATATGCATAATCATGGATAGTTCACTATAGTTTCATATCATCCCACTCATCTCCACTTGTTCATTTATCATCAAACATCATCCTTCATTTATCATTGTATCCATTATCATCAATTCCCATCGTTTTGTTTCATTTAGAACCATACCACTAATCATTCCAGCACACATTTGCACATAGAAATCATCTTAGCTTGCATATTAAGCATCAAATCTTGTTTTCTAGGTAGTCATTTTAACAACCTTTGTGCCCATAGAAATCTGAGGGCCAAATGGTTTAATAAATCCCTAGAAATAGAGGACAATGATACATATTTGAAAGATTTGATTGTATTACGAATAGAGTAGTTTTACTTGCTTCAAACTTTGAATGTAAACCATCTCATTAAGGTTTGTGTTGACATTAGAATCCTCTCCACATTCGACACATGCACATATCATATATGGGATGAATTTGTCATATATAGATTAAAGAATGTGCTAGGGGAAAGATTGGGTGAGTCATATATTCATACGTTGCATATGCATGAGAGGCATTATGAAAAGAAGGGGAGGATGAAGATATTATAATAGGAAATTGCTTTTCATCAAGTTATATTCATAGAAGATTATTGTAAGTTTCGTCAATTATGGATGATGTTTTAGATAGAAAATAAATGTCAATGCATTACACACTACATCACAGGTCCCATCCTTTTCCTCAATCATTTTCACCATCAAGCAACTAGGAAGAGATTCAGTGTATCCCATGCTACATTGGGGTCCATCCTTAGTCCAACAAGGTTAAGTATAGCATTGAACATCCAAGAAGAGGATTTTGTGTATCCCATACTATACCAAAGGTCCACCCTACATCCCAAGGTTTTTATAATCACAAGTGAGAGTTTCATAAGTAGTGAACCTACCTATTTCAATAGATTCCAAATTTAATTGCCTATAAAGCACCGACAAAAAGTTTGTCCACCCAAGAAGAAGTAGTTTCCACATATACCACCTTGTGAATTTAGTGATATTATTAGCTATCTTGTTCACAATCTCAGGTATAACTTAGTATTGGTCAACCCCACTCTATAAGTGATTTCTTGCTAACCCTCGTAATACAATGGTTAGCTTCAGTTATTGTAATGTGCACTACAGGGTAACTACCTACACAACCATTATTGTATCATAACCAAGGTATCCCTTGGAAATCCTCCACCTTCATCAACCAAGTGAATACTAGCTAATCCCTAATAGTAGCCTAAACATCAATTATTGACACAATCCAATGACTACTTGTCACTACTCAAATATTTTGGAGGTTCACACTTGGGTTATCTCTAGCATGTAGCTTACATAACAAGGTTCACACATGTTGGTCAAATGGACCTAGACAACTATATAAAAATCAATTGATTTAGAAGAATATACATAAAGTCCTATGGGTCTAGAGTTGAATTTCACACACATATGAATCACATTAAACCAACACGAGATAACCTCTACTCAACATATACAAAAAAATAATTATTGACTATGAAATAGTCAAATTCATTCACTTAATTCAACTTACTAGTCAAAAGCACATTATGTATTAATACAAATTGTTAGGTTTCCTTAACTTATTCATGACCATCTAATACCCATTTTAGCCTCAAACTAAAGCCTACTAAAGAGATAAGGTCAAAAAAATCAAGAATAATCCTAAATCTTAGAGTTATCTCCCCCTAAGTCCCCCCATAAAATTTAGATCACAAGGGAATCCTTTGCACATGGACTAACTATGCACCCACTTTCAAATAGGATCAAATCATATGTAGTTCTCCTTATGAGGTTTCTCTCAAGGAACATACACTTGAAATTCCTATAAAAATCCTTCGTCCAAATAAACAATTAAGGGTAATATGATTTTATGCCCAAGGGAGTTAATTAAATGTTAGAAACTAATATTTTTTTTTTCCAAACACACCAAGGTTCTATTCACATTAATATTCTCTTACCGAAGAATAACAATTAGTTAGGTTTTGTTAATAATACTATTATCCAAGATGTATTTCTTTAGGCTTGGAGATCCAATCATACCTAGGTATGAGATTACTAAGAAATCATAATTTTTTCTAAGAATAGGACATTATTAAATGAGCCTATAAAGTAGTATTCAAATATCATTATCATGCAAGAAGCTTTGACAAGGATCCATGTGAGGTTCCACCAAAATACAGTTTATAAATCAAGTATCATAATAATTTATGATATCCTCCTAGATGGAGCACAACATGCATAAACAAGGTTGTATAAAATACTTTTGAACCTCAAAAGGTATATGCCAAAAATCAAAAACTTCCATTAAGCATAATCAATGTTCGAGTCATACTTGAGATATATGAGCAAAACTATATCATTATATGAAGACGTACACTTAGTATTATTAATAATAATATTCATAACCCTCTAATCTCATCTACATTATGGTGAAATCCAATAATCTTAGATACAAAATGATAAGCTATTAAGAAAATAGTGCCATGTTATTGCACCCTTGACTAGAGATTTTATTAGGACTTATCCTTGTTAATGATTGAGGCTAACAATAGAACACCTAAGAATTTCATCTTATTTGAGGGCCTAATACAACAAAATTAAACTTTGACCTCCATGATTAATTTTATTACATATCAAGATTATAATATCTTCCCTATACTAATTTAGATTATAGTTTTTCATTTTGTTCAAGGATTAACAAGATATTAAAATAATTATTCAAAAATATAATACCTATTCATTTTAATTCCATATTTCCTAATTTATACATGTTGTTCTAGGGCCATTTCTTGAAAAAATATCTACTTAAATCACATAAAACTTGATAAAAAAATATAATTCATTAGATAATTATATATTAATCTTAAGTTAAAATACATCCAAATTAATTTGTATATGTGAAAGTATTGAGTCTTATATAAAGGCACAACAAAGTTCTATGTTTCAAAGGTAGGTGATTTTGTGAATGTTCCTCTATTACTAATATAAATTCTATAAGCTAAAACATTGGAGGATTATAAGCCAAACTCAAGATTCTGTCCAAATTTGGTCAAAATAAACCTCTATTTTTTCTAGGGTCAAGAGAAAGTGAAATAGTAGTTGGGAGGAATTTTTCCACCAAGTGATTAGTTTTACTTTTCCTCCCATAAGTTTTGTGCAGCTAAAAAGTTATTATAACTTTAGATTTTCTCTTTGCATTAATGTGGGCATGATAATTCACATCATTTGAGAGTTATAAGAGCTAGGTGAAATTTTTTCAGAATAAATATTCCTTTGATATGGCTTCTAAAGCAAACTATATAATTAGTTTGATGGTGCATTCCAACATCAAGTAAGTGTTCAAAAATCATAATGATAACAAAAAACTAATAGAGATAATTTAATGCAAAATATTTCCTCTATATATATGGAGGGAAAGAAAGGACAATGCAACAATTCACATAGATAATAAATTCATTGATTAATATTAGCAGGGTAAGATTAAACTTTTGAGTTAACCAATAAGACTAAACTTTTGAAGTAACCAATTCACAATATCCATATATATAAAGAAAAATGAAAGAACCAAGTCTTCCTTATATGTTGTAACTGATTGGGGTCATTTTGAGACTTGTGGCTTGAAATAACTATCTATTCCTCAGTAGTATAGTTTCTTTTTGCTATTCCTCTCCTTTTGTCATTCCCCTCATATAAAAAACCCTCTTCCAATAGCTATTGATGCTCTTTTTCCTTGAAAGAGATGTAGTCTCCTACCTAAAAATACAAGGAACTATGTTCTAGTTACCAACTTATGGTCTTTTTCCCCCTTGCTCGCCAATGTTCTCTTGAAGTCTCTTCTTTCTTTTTGATGCAATATCTCTATCCTTATGCTTGACAAATTTTCATATCTTGTCTGAAAGCTTCTATTTTTCATAGGCAAGAAGGATGTTGCCAATGTTAGATAATGAAAATAAATAATAGAAGTAAAGCATAATTTTATCTTTGGAAAAGATAAAGATTTAACATTTACAAAAAGATAAAACAATGAAAACAATAAAAAATAAAGTTGGTTTTTTCTAAGTTTGACACATGTTGAAGATATTATATATATCTTATTGCCTTGAATGAAAAATCATTGTAATAAATTGTAATTGAAGAGCAGTAGATGTGTGAAGATTGTAATTAGTTTCTCTGAGCAATAAGAATACCGATACTTTTCCCCGTGGATGTTTCCTTGGCATATTGTCAAGGTTTTACCACATAAATTTGTGTATTGTCTATTATTCTATTATTCCATTTTATAATCTTCATTATTTCTTTGCAACTAACTTGTGTTAAGTAATATTATTTTAAGTTTGTGGGTTTTATGTTTTTGTTTCCACAACAAGTGGTATTAGAGCAATTGTTTTGCAGCATTTGTGTTAGGATTTGGTGTTTGTTTTTTATCATTAGATGGTGAAGGTTTCAAATGTAAGGTTCAAGGTGGAGAAATTCAATGAGAAGAATGATTTTTTAGTACAACAAGGATTGCACAAAGCGTTGGTAGGAAAGTCAAAGAAATTTGCAAATATGACTAAAGAGGATTAGGAGGATCTTGATACAAGAGTTCTTAGAATAATTTGGTTGTGTTTAGTAGATGATGTTCCTTTTAATATTGTTGAAGAGGAAACAAGAAGTTTTTGGAGTAAAACAAAGAGTCTTTATATGAAAAATTCCTTCACAAATTAGATCTACTTGAAGAGACAATTATATAGTTTGTGAATGAAAGAAGGTATAAAAATTGTTGATCATTTAAATATTTTGAATACTCTTATATGTCAATTAGCTAGTATGGGTGTACAAGTCAAAGATGAAGACAACATAGTTACGTTATTGCACATTCATTTCTTGAATCTTGGAACCACTTAGTCACTTCTATTAGCTTTAGCACAACTGACACCCTTGAATTTGATTATGTTGTGGGAGATTTGTTGTCTATAAAGGTGCAAAGGGAATCTAACAATACATTAGAAGAAATCGTGGTTAGGGGTTGATCCATAGAAAAGGGGGAAGATTCGAGAGGTACATCCATATCTAAATCAAAAGGAAAAAAGGGTAAGAGAAAATCTTGGCACTATAATAAATCAAGGAATCTCAAGAAAGATTGTTGGAAATGGAAAGAAGACAATGATGACTCTAAAAAGGAAGAAAATCTAGTTGAGACAAGTTCAGGTATAGTTGATGTATTTTTATCTATTTGTAATTCTTTAAGCTATCATGAGGAATGCTTATTAGATTCTGGTGCTTCTAATCACACATATCTACATAAGAATTGGTTTTCTTCTTACCAAGATATTGATGGTAGTGTTGTTCTTATGGGAAATAATGTTTCTTGTAAGACTGTTGGGATTGAGAGAATTAGGATTAAAATGTTTGATGGCATCGTGAGAACATTAACAAAGGTAAGACATACATGCTAGAACTCAAAAATAATTTAATTTCCTTGGGAGTTTTGGATTTTGGACGTTATAAATTTACAAGTCAAGGTGGATCTATGAAAGTGTCCAAGGGAATTTTGGTGGTCATGAGGGCTACAAATATTAGAAACCTTTACAAGTTAGAATGAAGTACTATAATAAATAAAGCAACATTGGTATTTGAGGAAAAAATTAAATCTAATCATTTATGGCATCAATGATTGGGTCATATAAGTTACTTCCAAATCTAAAATATTTGAATTTGAATTTTTGTAAGTGCTCATTGTGTTTATGAGAAGAAATCTAGATAGAAGTTTAAAGTAGGTAGTCATACAAGTAAGGGTATTCTAAATTATATTTATTCAAATATTTTGGGGCCATCCCCTATAGTTTATTTTGGAAGACCATCATATTTTATGGCATTTATAGATGAGTACTCTAGAAAGGTGTGGGTTTATATTCTTAAAAGAAAATATGATGTGTTTAGTGTATTTAAGCAGTTTAGAGTTTTGGTTGAAAAGAGAAATGGAAGATCAATCAAGTATTTAAGAAAATATAATGGAGGTGAGTTCACATCTTGGGAATTTAAAAATTATTGTAAGGAAGTTGGGATTGAAAGGCATAAAACCATTGTTTACACTCCTCAGCAAAATGGTGTTATTGAATGCATGAATGGGACTCTTCTAGAGAGATCAAGGAGCATGCTCAGTAATACCAAGTTACAACAAGAGTTTTGGGTAGAATTAGTCTATATAGGTCGTTATCTGGTAAATCGATTATCATTAGTTGCAATAGATTGTAAGATTCCTAAGGAGGTATGGACAAGTCATTCTTGTGATTATTCAAATTTGAATTTTTTTAGTTGTGATGCATATGCTCTTATTTTAAATGATCAAAATTCTAAATTGGACCCCAAATCCAAGAAATATATCTTTGTTGGTTATGGTGATGAAATTAAGGGATATAGATTGTGGCATCCTACTACTCACAAAGTCATTATTAGCAGAGACGTAATATTTGATGAATCTCCTCTCATAAAATTAGACATACTAGAAGTTGATTTGAAATAGGAACAAGTACCTCAACATAAAAAAGTTCAATTGGAAACTCATCCATCTACAAAAATTGGGAGCAAGAAGAAGCTTCCAAAGAAGAACATGAGGATGCAAAATATCTACAGAAAAATGTGAAAATTCCATAAGTAGATCTAAAGAGATCTACATGGGTTAGAAATCCACCTAAAAGGTATGACATGATTATGTTTCATTTGTTTCTTTGATTTCTAGTGATGGGGAACCTAGTTTTTATTAGGAAGTAGTGGGCAGTGCTAAAAATGTTAAATAAAAAATAGCAATGAAAGAAGAAATGGATACCTTGGAGAAGATTAAAACATGGGAACTCGTAGAACTTGTAGGAAAATTTTTGGTTATAAATGGGTCTTCAAATTGAAAAAGGGTGTCAAGATGACAAAGTTGAAAGGTACAAAGCAAAACTACCATCAAAAGGGTATTCTCAAAAGGAAGGTATTGATTTTCATAAAAAAAATTCACTAGTTGTTAAGCTAGTTTCTATTCGGCTTGTTTTAGCACTTGTTTCTGTGCAGCCAAGGTGAAGATTAAACTCACAACAAACTAGTATCAATTCAAAAATTATGAACTCTTCCTTGAAACACCTTCAACCTACAAGCATCAACTCACCCTCAAGGGTCTCAACCCTTCAAATTTTCAAAACAACACCAAACCTCCACCAAGGCCCTGAAAAATTTTCTCAACATTCCAATGATGACAATTTAGCCATTTAAATGCAATCTCAAAGTCAGATTCAACATAACCTTCAAAAACTCACCTTCTACCACTAGCATTTCTTATAAACTAGGTTTTCAGCCTTTTGGCCAAATCCTTCCAAAACACCTGAGAAATAAATCATAGAATCAAGGACCCTTTTCAGATTTATTTAACATATCAAAGAACCATATCTCATTATTTTGGATCAAAGTCTTCAAAATTAAAAATTTCACAGTTTTAGGCCCCCAATTAGGCCATTTTTACAAAGAGACCACCCTTAGATCTTCACACCAAGTTACAAAACCTAAAAATAGTCTTGAGGAATGAT
Source organism: Sequoia sempervirens (assembly GCA_007258455.2). Classification (NCBI taxonomy): domain Eukaryota; kingdom Viridiplantae; phylum Streptophyta; class Pinopsida; order Cupressales; family Cupressaceae; genus Sequoia; species Sequoia sempervirens. The sequence goes on along the minus strand of VDFB02213217.1, from coordinate 7,202 downwards.
CCAAAACAACATTTTTTCCAGATTCTAGGCCTCCAAGTGCACAATTTAAACTCAAATCTAAAAAACCCTCTTAAAACACAAGAACCTAGGGTTTTGGGGCACCATTATTGGTTCTCCATATTCCCAACCATTCCAGATCACACCAACTGCTCAGACATACATAATTAGGTCCTCCAAAGCTTAAAAAACATTCACTTGGCTTCAGATATTCCTGCAACACCAATTCATAGGTTAGAGGCCTTATTTTCAAGTGGGAAATTAACATTTCTAGACCTTTATCTCTTCATTCTCTTCCAAAACTCAGTTCTCCACACCTTCCACTCTTGAGAAATCATTTCCTATACCCTACCAACTCATCCCACTAATTCGCATTGGCATACAGTAGGTGGGATGAGATTCAAGCCACTAAGAACTACAAACCCTTATACCCCTTTTTAGAAACCCGTTAACGAAAAACCTAAGATTTAAGGCCCAAAATGAATGAAAGAACACTTATTAAGAAATTAAAAGAAATGTTAAGACATATGCCAACAATATTACATCATGTCCTGATACAAAAACGAGCTTGTATGGCCTGTGCACAGGCAGAAAACATAGGAAAATAGTAAAATCTGAAAACTGAGCAATTGAAATCTTTATTGATTAAAAAAAAAATCCTTCACAGCTCTTGAAGGCCTTAAGTACATTTTTATTCATTGAAATCCAACTTCCCAACGCTTTTAACCACCAAAACTAACCTTTTTTGGAAACACATAACAAATTTTGTTGTATTAAACAACTCACAAGTTTGCACTTTTAGACTCCATCGACCTAATGACCTTAACTAATAACTTTTAGACCATTTGGAACCTTTCTAATGGTATATTTTATACCTTATTAAGATTAAAAGACTCATCATACCACATTTACCAACTAACCTTCCTTATTTAACATCAAACAATCACAAAATGAGGGTGAAGTGTGGGTGCTCCTGCACTAGTTTCTTTACTTGATCTTGAGTTGGAGCAATTAGATGTTAAGAAAATGTTTTTACATTGAGATTTGGATGAGGAGATATTTATGGAACAACTAGAATGGATTGTTCAAGATCATAATAGGAAATTTGTTTGCAAACTCAAAAAGTCGTTGTATGGCCTGAAGCAGTCTCCTAGGCAAAGGTACAAGATGTTTGATTCCTTCATGGTGAGCCAAGATTTTACAAGGAGTGAGTATGACCATTGTGTTTACTTTAAAATTTTGAAAAATGGTTTATTCATTATCTTGGTATTATATATTGATGATATGCTTGTGGCAAGCAAAAGCATAGTTGATATCAATGGGTTAAAGGCTCATATGGCTAGGAATTTTTATATGAAGGATCTAGGAGCAAAAAAACAAATTTTGGGCATGGAAATACACAAAGACAGGGAACACATGATAAGATTTGGTTATCACAACAGAAGTATGTGGAGAATATCCTCACAAGATTTGGTATGAAGAATGTGAAACCAATAAATATCCCTTTAGCTTCTCATTTTAAGCTTTCTTCAAGTTTATGTCCTAGTAATAAAGAAGAAAAATGATTATATGTCTTGTGTACTATATGCTAGTGTAGTAGGATGTTTAATGTAAGCAGAGGCTTGCAATTCAGTATATTAAATATTTTCAATACATCACTTGCATACTTTGATTGACAAATAAAAATACCATCTTCTAATTGCTTAACTTCTATTCCGAAAAAATATTTCATGAGACTAAGATTAGTCATCTCAAACTCTTTCATCATGGCTACCTTAAAAGAATTTATAGTAAGGATCCCCATAAAAATCAAATCATCTATATAAATACAAACAATAAACATTTTACCTTTTTCATCCATCTTGATGTATAAAGTAGGCTTAGTACTACACCAACTAAAACTATTCTTAATTAAATAAGATTCAATTCGGTTGTACCATGCTCTAGGAGCTTGCTTGAGTCCATAGAGTGTCTTTTTCAGCTTGTATACCTTGTCTACATGACCTAAAATTCCATATCCTTCTAGCTGCTCCACATAAACTTCCTCTTCAAGAAAACCATTTTAAAATGTAGATTTTACATCTATTTGAAAAATAGGCCACTTGTTTTGGGTTGTAATGGATAAAATGGTTCTTATCATATCTAAGCAAGCTATTGGGGCAAATTTTTCATTGTAATCAATACCAAGCTACTAAGTGAAACCTCTAGCAACCAACCTTTTCTTATGCTTTAGCACATTTCCATCCATGTCATGCTTTGTTTTGTAAATCTATTTTACGCTTATGACATCCCTGTTAGGGTTAGAAGGCAGATATCTATGAGTTAAAAGTAGATTTGATCAATAAAATAGAGAAATAAAACAGAGAAAAATATAGCGAGAAACAAGACAACACAAAGAATTTAATGTGGTTCACCCAATCTGGGCTACATCCACAAAACCGTAGCCATCCAATGATTTTATTATCTAGTGCAAAACTTATTACAATCTCATGAATAATCACCTTTTTCTACATACTATAACCCCCATCCCAACCCCTTATAACAAGCTTTTAGAAGCTTCCAGAATTAAGGTTTTACAAAGTCAGTTTTTTTCTTTTTTGATGACCAAAAAAAATGGGAAATTTTCGTCTGGGGTGTACAATGTAGCATGATCAATTTTTCACATACCAATAATCTCCCACTTGGAAACTGATCAAACTCACACCAACACAATCCCTTCCTTACAAATGATCCACCAACTCCCAAATTACTAGATTCTTTTTCTTGCTTCAATCTCTTCATCCATGGCTTCAAACCATTCTTCATCAAAAACATCGGATCAATAGCTTATTGAAATAAAGAAAAACAAAAATAAAATTGATGTGTCAACATTAAAATTAGAATCATAAATATCTCTTAAACTCCTTTTTTCATTGCAATAAACTTGCCAATGTAGGATCCCATGAACTGCTACTATCAACTGAGTCTAATGGAATTTCTAATGGCATTATGGCTGGTGTTTTTTGTGGAGTCTATTATATATGTGATTTTTTTTAATTTCTTGAAGATCTTCTTGTTGTAGGAGGCATAGCTTGTGCTACAACTTGTGTTGCATGTATGGGAGTGGGAGGAGGTATTTCTTGAGGAATGACTTACTATTCTAACACTTCATTAGTCATATTATCATGTGAATCAACTACTGCTATAATTATTTTTTTTACACTTCCATCCCATGCTTCATTCTCAACAAACTATACATCTCTGTTAATTATAACTTTTCTAGTATTTGGATTAAACAACTTGTAATTTTTTGTATCTTCTAAATACTCAACAAAAATACACTTCTCACCTTTTTTATCCAAATTATTTCTCAATCTTTAGGCACATGAGCATATGCAACACAACCAAAGACTTTGAAGTGTGCAACACTATGCTTTCTACAACTCCAAGCCTCCTGAGGAATCACATTCCTTACACTTTTAGTTGGACATCTATTTAAAATATAAACAACAGTTGCTACTACTTCAATTCAATATTCATTTGGTAAATTCTTTGACTTCAACAGACTCCTTTCCATTTCCATGATGGTTCTTTCCTTTCAACCACACCATTTTTTTGAGGTTTGTAGCGGGCTATAAACTGTTTGTGAATACCATGTTGTTTGCAAAAATTTAGAAAAGTATAGAAATATACTCACCGCTTCTATCAGTTCTTAATACCTTGATGTAGTAACCACTTTACTGCTCTACAAGAGATTTGAACTATTGAAAGACTCCAAAGGCATAAAATTTATGCCTCAAAAAATAGACCCATGTCTTCCTTGTATAGTCATCAATGAAAGTTAGAAAATATGCACAACCTCTAATGGAAGGAGTTTGCATTAGTCCACATATATCAGAATGGATAATCTCAAGAGGTGCACAAGCTCTTGCTGATTTTACAATAGGGAAAGTCTCTCCATGTTGTTTCCCCAAGATGCACCCTTCACATACTCTTTTTGGTTTTTGAATCAACGGTAAACCTTTAACCATATTCTTTCTATGCAACAAATTTAGCTCCCCAAACTTTAAATGACCAAATCTCAAATGCCATAACCAAAATTCATCCTTTACAACTGACTAAAAATCTATTTGAACAATTACACTACCATTTTGTTCATTTCTAGTTCCAATTTCTTCTTTTCCAATGCTAGCTTGTTCTTTTCCAATTCCAACTTGTGAGACATTTACTATAGGACCATTTTGAAAATTTTCAGCCTTGAAGGCTGCTCCAATTTGTGTATTTTTTGATATATGGCGAGCTTCAACTTCTTTTATTTTGATATCAGGTTTCAACCTCAAAGGGAACATTTTATTTCTTGTCATTTGTACCTTTTCTATCAGTTGAGTACTAGGAGCTTTATCAACAATAACACATTAATTATCCTCCATATAAATTCTATATCCTTTTTGCTCTAACTGACCAATACTCATTAGATTATGCTTCAAACTAGCAACATAATAAACATCATGAATGACCTTTTGCTCCCCCTTTTTGGTTAGAATATCAACAATCTTTTTTCCCATAACAATCACTTGATTATTTTTCCCAAGAGTAACATTTGAAGTTATTGATTTATCCAAGCTACAAAATAGCTCTAGATTTCTAGACATATGATTGCTACAACCAGAATCTAAATACCAAATATCATTTGGACTCTCTTGAAACATATTACATTCAATCAATGATTTTGTAGAAATTGCTTCAACAATCTTTGTACATGCAACAAACATAGAAATTTTTATAAAATTTTCTTGGTAATTCTGATATTATTTTCCTTGATCATACTGTTTATTTCTACATTCAAAAGAGTAGTGACCATACCTCTTACAATAATGACATTGAATGTGTGACTTGTCTTGTCTTTACCAGCTGAATGATTATGAGAGTGATCATGGTCACATCCTCTTCTACCTTGGTTTGTAGGATTACTGCTACATCCTCTAAATGTGTTTCTTCCTCTACCCCTAGGAGTGAATATACCTCTACCTCTTCCATGGCTTCTTGAAGCCTAAGATGAGAAGACATTTTCTATCAAGGTGTGTGATCTATCTAGCCTCTGTTCATGGTTTATCAAAGAGGCATGCAACTCATCCATTGTAGTTTGAGTTAAATCCTTAGTTCCTCTATAGCAACAACTAAAGGATCAAACTTAGCAAATAAAACTCTAAGCATTTTTTCAACTATTCATGTCTCTTCTAAGCAGCTGGAGTCTTGTAGTTTTAACTTTGTCTTTACCTTGATACACTACTTGGAGAGTATCCCATGCATCCTTTGCTTGCTTGGTTGTTGCCACTCTGGGAAGAATGCTCTCATGCATGGCTTGATGCATGTATAAAAGGGCTTTTCCATCTTTCTTCCTTTTCTCTTTCAAAAGATCTTTTTCTTCCTATGTGAGTGTGTTGAATGTTGCTGCATCTTGGGGTTCTATATACCCTTTCTCAACAATTTCCCAAACATCTTGGAATCTAAAAAGTACTTTCATGGTCAAGGACCAATATTCATAATTTTTACCATTAAACTGTGGAATCTACAGACTTGACAAAGATGCTCCAGATGTGGACACCATTACCAGCTGTCAATAAATGCAACGAAGATCTGGAAGCAAAAGAACTTAATATTTGATAACAAAAACCTTCAACTTTGATACTAGAGGAAGGGAAGGGATAGAGGATTAGAGAAGAAAAATGAAAATGCAAACGACAAACTAAAATATGGATACAACAGCAATAAAATGGAAAAATAAAGTGCACAATAATGCTTCCCTCAACACACAAAATGCACAACAGAAATTAGACAATAACTAGCTACATATATCTATCAATAAAGTGCATAAGAATGTTGTCCTCAACACACAAAATGCACAGCAGAAAGTAGACAATAACTAGCTACATATATCTATAAATAAAGTGCATAAGAATGCTGCCCTCAACACACAAAATGCACAACAGAAATTAGACAATAACTAGCTACATATATCTATTAAAATTTGAAATAATTTCAGTAGAGTTTCGCTGCTCTGTTTTTCTTCTTCTTCTTCTTCTTCTCTCTTTTTGCTTTATGCTCTCTTGGTTTTTATAAGCATACAAATCAGAAATTAATTCCCTTTAACAGAAAAATCAGATTCAAACTTTCTTTACAAGCAAAATAGAAAGATTAATGCTTTTTTCTAAAAATAGAGAGAATGCCAGATATTTAGCAGCTGTCAAAAATCAGATCTTAATGTTGGTAGTTGAGAACTTGAGATTATATTTCCAACAATAACATGCAATGATCCATCTAATTTTATGGTGTTTCACATGTCTGCAATTTGTAATAATATTCATAAGAAAAAATATTTTAGAACCTTATTTTAATAGCTTGTAGAAAATTCTTTTAGTTTCTTAAGAAAGAATTAACTTGACTTGATATTATCTATGAATATTAAGTAATCTTGACTATAATGATTGTCCATTATAAGAAATTATTTCTCTATTTCATTCTTTGTTTAGTATCTTAGATATGTGAAAATTTTGTGTAATGAGGTATCTAGGATGTTGGGTGAAGTGCTTATCAATATCCATTCACGCTCATCTATTTCCTTTGAATATATTTTATCTAACACTCCAAAATCTAATGGCGATGAGTTTCATTTAGAAATAAGCTTAAATACAATGAATTATTTAGAGGTCATACAGTTAAGTGAAAATGGGTGAAATAGGAATTGAAATTGACGACCGAATAACTACATCTTCTGATATTAAAACCAACAAAACAATTAAGAGACTTATATTACATATGACAAGCAGCTTTCTGATTCTTAAGATCACACTAGATGCAAGAAAAAAACATACTAATGATTGTACACACACTAAGGCTTGAGATCCTAGGGATACTGGTGGAGAGCTACAATTTATGACCAAACATAGCATAAAGTGACTTACCAAGGGAATAAACGACAGACAGATTGGGAAAGGGTAATGAGTTTAGAATTGACCCCGTGCCAGGGGCTGCGTTTCTACATATTATTATATCTGCCGGCCATTTCTGCCCAGAAAGAAAAACTATATAAAATACAAATGACCAGATCAGAATAACTAAAATTTTATATTTCTAAAAACAAGTATTACCTGTATCGTCGTAATGCAAGGCTCAAAGGCTGATCTGTTCAATCTTTCCCCTACAAGTAGCCCTGAACACTACCGAAT
>VDFB02213216.1:0-23127 GCA_007258455.2 Sequoia sempervirens | reverse complement strand
TTTTTGGAGCTAACATTCTGATGTAGGTTTCAAGATCAAGTTCAAGCATTCAAGCATTAACTCAAGTCATCAAGATCCATATCTAATTCAACCATTTCATGCAAGTTTCAGTCCTTCAAATATCTCCATTCAAAGGTTTTATTCAAGGGTTTGGTGAGTTGCAACAAACAAGTGTTCATTCATCATTCCCTATTTTTATCATTATTTCAATTCAAGGTTTAATTACCAAAATGGGCTTCAACCAAGGCAAACCCCCATCCACCAAAAATAAATAATATTTCCCCTCTTGTGTATGTGCAGGTTGATAGGTTGAAGAAAATTTGAAGATCTCAAAAGTGCAAAATTGCAAAGTTGCATTTGTTGTCACCTTTGTTGTCACCTTTGTTGTCAAGATATGAAAACTTAGATCTTGAATTTATTTTTGACTATCCAATTGTGAAACCCAGAGAATTTGGAAGTGCAGACACAAGAGTAGAGCACCCATAAATCAATTTTAGAAATCCCTACAAAGACCCATGCTCCCATGGGCGAATGAGTCCTAAGACAACTCCCAGAAACAATTTCTTTGTGGCAGGTGCATGTTAGTGTAATTAATATTTAATTACACATTTGCATAAGTTTACTTAGGCATATTTAATTCCTAAGTTATAGGTTCTTATCTTTATCTTATTGAGCTATATTTCTGCTCAAGATAAGATTAGGTTTATGCATCTTTGCTTTTATAAAGAAAATTATCTCTTGTAATTATTTGTACTTTGAATATATCAATTTGCACATCTTTTGTAAATCTCTGCTTTTTTGTTTTTCTCTTCCGTGGAAGGTGATTTTATGGTTTCCAATCAGATCTTGGGAATACCAATGTTCAAGAAGCCAAATCCCTCATCTAAATGATGATGCACACTCGAAGTGTGAGGAACAGCTATAGGAACATAAGCACCACCAATAGCAAAATCAATGAAAGAATACAACCGAGATGAGTGATCCACTATCCCAGTAGCAATAACTGCTCTACTCTCCAAGTCTCTGATGATGAATCAGGTTTGAACTCCACAGATCTCCCAGTGCCCCCACATGTTATCTGATAAATGGAAAGAAGGTTGTTTGTCAAGTGAGGGACACACAAGACATCCTGGGCTACACCTATTCCACCTTCAGATATTTCTTTCATTCGACCTCTTCCCTCTCACTTCTTTCAGGAGATGCAATTTCTTCACTTCTTTTGGAGTTACTTCATTTTGGGGGGGATCTGTGGTCTCTTTCTTCCTCTCTTATGGGGGAATTTATTTATGTATCTTTGTGATGGATGGTGTCCTTGGGGGGTCTTATGGAGTCCTCCATCTTTCATCACTTACTTAGTATATTGCATTCTATTTTGGGGAGGAGTTTTGTTCCCATGTGGTTTTCTCCTTTACCCCCATTTGATTTAGTTTGCATTGCATTTGTAAATGCATACCTAATCAGGCCCTATTTCCGAGACTCATCTCTTGCATAATAATTTTCTTCTCCCTAAGTTGCACTTATGTGGGGGTGTTGGTGTAATTAATTATTTAATTTTACTTTAGGATAAGTTTACTTAGGTAATTATTTATTTCCTAGGACAATTATTATTTAATTCTTATCTTATCTTATTGAGCTATCTTTTTCCTCAAGATAAGGTTAGGGTTGTCTTTTCCTACTTTATTGCATCATTTCCTTTTTGAAGGCTTTTGTAATATTTGTAAAACAATTTCATTCAATAATCAATCATTTGGATTTTTTCTTGCACACATTTTCTCCAAGATTTTACAGAACTTTTGTTGTTTTGTTCTGAATATTTGTGCATGTGATAGGTGATTGCTTGTAGGTGTTCTTGGGTACTGTGAAGTTGGTTTTTCAACTTCTACAGTGCACAATATTTTTCCTTCCCATATCTTCCAGAAGCTTTGTACTATTTTTGTTAGTTTTATGCTTAATCTACAAGATTCAAGTGTTAGCTTGCATTTTTTAGTTGATTTAATATTTTTTAGTTTTTCTCCCAAAAGTGTTGTTTAAGTTGTACCCCCGTCCACACACACATAAAGGAAATATAAATATTCTCATATTGAGTTGATTCATCTAAGGGTTGTTAGTCAATTCTTTGTGAGGATCTCATTTCCTAATGAAAAAAGGAAGATAGGGTTTATTATCATCCTTTTGACCTACCTTTCCATATTAGGTAACATTATTTTTCTATTTTAGTTTTGCTTGGTCTATGAGATTGAACTCTTGGGAGTTATCAATGATTTTAATTGGGGTTGTGAAGGATAAATTACTTGGGTAGATTAGCACTTTGAGTTATAGAGCAATTCTACATTTCATAGGTTTTGATGGGAGACATCAATTGAATAAGCCAATAATCACCCATGGCACACTAGGTTTCCTTTTATTCCTTGGAGTTTATTATTTAAGAATCATTCACTCTATTTTTGGCTAAATAAGGTCTTCTCATATTGTTCCATGTGTCAACCCAGTGCTTATTTCTCCTAGCCAAGGCTTTATTTTCCCTTTCAAGCAATGCTAGTGAAACATGTGGTTGATTTGCATGCCATTACAAAAAGAAGAAGGAAAAGGTGGGTTATATATTGGAGTTCCATTGGTTAGCTCCATTTTAAAGGGGATCCATGATGAAAGTATTTTCAAAAGGAAATGAAGATGTGCCATTGGCACGATGATGCTTGTTTAAGAATTTCTTGAGCTCAAATTAGTCTTGGCTTGCACCATTGGGTGGAATGAAAAGGGGCCCATAGGTTGGAACAACTTAGATAATGGTATGTTGTCCCAAGTTTTACCTATCAATTGCTAGAATTTCAAAATTTTCAAATTGATGTGTTAAATCCTTATCAAGTGTTCAAGCATGCAATTTGTGTCTTTGTTCAAATTGTGAAATCACTTTTTTTTTATCAATGTTAGTTTATGTTATATCATCCCTCAAATCAATTCAAGTGTTTTTCACCAATATCAATTGGTTTCACCTACTTTACCACAACTTTTGGGCTAAATCTAAAATCGAGTGTAGTGGCAAAATTCCATAAAATAATTAATTTTGAAAATCAATGAAAAATGGTATAAATTAATTTAATGGGGATGATCCTGGGGATATTTTGGCAAATGTGACCAATTTTTGGGTCCCGAATCTTCATAAGATGAGATATTTTAATGCTTCAATAATATAGGATTACAAAAATAATTAAATATGAATTTTTAGAAAATATAGGAAGATTTCACTTAATAGGTTTATTCATATTGGTATTTTGAACAATTTAGAAAATTTTCATGCCAAAATATGTAACCAATCAAAAGTTATGAAAATTTCTTTGTTTGGGAGGATTGTGGATTTAAATGGTTTTCAATTGCAATGGGAAAAAATCATTTGGATTATTTTGTGTCAAAAATGGTTGAAGCATGATCAAGATTTAATGGATAAAGGAGGAGTTCATATTTCATGTCATGATTGTATTTTCCAAGTTGTGGATAAATTAATTACTTATTTAAATTAAATAAGTAATTAAAAGCCTAAGTGGGAAAATTGGTTGGAATTTAAAATGAAGTTGTTCAAAATCACAACTTAAAAGTTTAAGTTAGAAAACTATGTTCTAAGATGTGAAGTTCAAAACTCACAACCCAAAATCCTAACTTAGAAAAGTAGTTTGCGAGTTCATGAAGTTCACAACTCACAACCAAAAATCCTAACTTAGAAAAGTATGTTGTGAGTTTGCAAAGTTCACAACTCACAACCCAAAATCCTAACTTAGAAAAATAGGTTGTGAGTTCACAAAATTTGCAACTCGCAACCCAAATTTCTAACTTTATAAAAAGGTTATGGATTTGAATAACTAATTCTAATTGATTATTTCTATTTTGGAGGGAAGTTTGCAAACATCAAAAAAAAGAAAAAGCAAAGAAGTTGACATTAAATTGAAACTTCATGTAGAACTTCTTTTCTACATTTTTGGCATTAAGGGAAGTTAAAGGTAATTTGAAGTTTTAAATCATTAGAAATTAACTCCTATCTTTGGGTACCATATTTAGTGAAGCTGGAGTTATGGAAAGGTTGGGAAGCAGACTTCAAATTTGATGGTCTATCTGGCCATTTTTTTAATTTTAGCCTGTATATTACAACTTTAAAACTTATTAGACCATATAATTTGACTTTCTATATTTTTATAAAATTGTATATATGGTACTTTAAATTATTAATAAGTCGTAAGAAAAATTATATAATTTTATAATGTTTATTATAAAATATAAATTAGTTTAAAATCTTTTCAAAGATGGAATATAATTCTTTCTAATTTTTAAAATACTTTTAACAATAAACTTAAGATTTTGACATTTTTACTAATAGTTATGATTGCTTTATATTAATGTATATGATTTATAATATTTATTATAAAAATATATTAATTCAAAATCTTTTCAAAATAGAAAATAATTATTTTTTAAATTTTAAAATATTTTTAACAACATTTATTTTTAATACGAATTTAGAAACTTCTTGTTAATTATAACAGCAAATTCAAGTTTTTTACATTTATTACTAATTATCAATGTTTTATAATTTTACATTTAAGAAAATATATATATAGGATATCTGTGAGTAATAATTTCACAATGAAACAAGAGCTCTTGAAAGAGCTGGAGTCCCTTGCCTAAGGGAATAAATAATGAGGAATTTGCAATTGATATAGTTTTATAATTTTATGTGTATATAGCTATATGTTTTGTGTGTTGATGGCTTTGATATCATTAGAAGGTACATTATAAAAAGAGCTGCTCTCCCCTGACTATAGTAGAGCTGTAAACTGCCTACAGTAGAGCTATAAACTACATTCATTCTCTCTAATAGTGCATTGTGCATAGCATGTGTTGGGAAAACACATCACTTGCTTTCTTGAATTTGTGCTTTTCTTGAATTTGTCCAATGCTGCATATTCAGTTCCCAATGCCCATATTGGAGCAGCCAGTATATAAGCTTTACAATTTGTTGCAGGATTGTCTTCAATTGCTCTGGGTGTACAATTGCACTTTCGATAGTCTTCAAAACAACCAAACAAGAGACAATTTCAGATAATATAATGCAACAAGCATTTCTTTTCCAGTTGACAAAGATTGGATCACAAAATTGTGCACAAGAAGGCTTCTTAATAGCTGGTTTTGTGTACAATTAAACAGTGTTTCTCTAAATTTTCAAAAAAATTATAAATTTTGGGAGGGCAAGGGGACAGAGAACAGCTATTAAAATAATCTAAAAAAATTAAAAGAGAACAGAAATTTAAAAACATAATACATTGAATTTACAATGACAATGAGAAGGTTGGGTAAATTGGAAGTTCATTATCAATTTTGTTAACAGTAATTTGCAAATCTAAAGGCTAGAAAGACAGGGTCTGCTATCCCATAAACTATCTGTGCCATGTAACTGTTAAAATTCTTCTGTTCTATTATATTCATTCCCTTTAAGCTTTTTAAAGATTTTTTTTAGCCTTTTCCCCTAAAAAGTCACTTTTTGGTTTTATTTATGTACCAAATGGAGCAGGGCCCTGATTATGCATGAGATCCATTCGGTGTGGGGGTAGAGGGGGGCGGGGTAGGTGGGGATTGCAATGGAGCTCGTTATCTAACCTTTTCACTAAGAACAAAGAAACTGATCCCCAGTTGGCAGGTCACTCTCGCTTGTATGATAGTGAGGTTAAAGCCATCAATAGCCTTTGACAGAGCCAATGCAAGACCTGGCCTTTTCTCACATTCACTTGTATTTCCAAACCTGAATCCTTCATCTCCACCACCACCTATCCAAACCAAAGACAAATTATCTCAATCATGCAAAAGCACACAATCAAAACTTATTAATACACAAACCACTCACAACCATACCCACTGAGAACCAACAAACCTACCTTCTCTTGAGAAGCCCTATTAGCAATGGTAGCAAACAAGGCCCTCTGAGAAGAAAGAATCATGTCATGGATTTCAGACTGTATGCTCTCAATTCCATCTTTGAGTTGCCGAACATACGCTACATGCAAAAACAGTTGGACGCTAAAGATATTATCCTCAGATTTTGAGGCAGTTAGATGCAGATGCCATGCCCCATAACATTTTCCTAGCTTAAACAAACACAACTAACAAATTTTTAGTAGTGGTGTTTGTTCTATGTTGGAATTTTTTCAGGCGCATGACAGCAAAAAAATCGTAAACAATGAAAAGTATAGTCAGACCATGTTCATTTAGTAGATAACAATAGAATTGTTTTAGAATGAACTAAAACACAAAAGAAAATGTTTGGCTGCATATAGATTCATAAAGGTATTAACACTTTGAATTTCATGATTGTATCATTTATAGTTTGGAAGAAAAAATTTCCAATGGAATTTTGAAAGAGAATAAGATATTGTCCTGTTTACCACTTTGAAAATTCATATAGATACCGTCCTCCAAACTAAAAATATTTGCTTTACTGTTATTAAACTAAAACATTGGGAGTTAGTAAAATAAGTCAGTAATCACAACTTACCTTTGATTTATGAGAGTTCTGAGATGAGATGCTTTAAGGCCAGGAAGTTGGAGTTTGTCCTGAAAGTGAGGATTAGCCTCTATCAATTTCTTAAGCTCCATCAGCATAAAATTTCTTGCAGATTTGGACTCCCCATATTTAGACAGCTACTCATTTTCCCTGCATGAATCACATTTACAGTCTTCAAATCCATTTTAAAAAACAATACAGCTCCTATACAAGCTTCAAGAAAAATAAATAAATAAATATAACCTTGCTTGTTAATCATTCCAATATGAATGTAGTTGTTAAAACAAAAGGCTTTAATAAATTCTAGTCCACATTAATACCTATTTATCTATTACAATTTATATTTAGGAAAAAAGGAAAGAAAACAATTTCTCCAATCCATTACAGGAACACCCAACTGCAGTAGATGATTCTTGCTTGTTATGGTAGATTGCTCAGGAGTGCTAAAGCATGCCAATGCATATTTGTTTTGTACTATCAATGCATTGGCTAGTGATTGGGCCATAAATAATTGCAAAGCAATTGCATCAAACTGTACATCAAGAAGAAAAGCTATAGCAGCAAACATGTTTTCGCCACATGTAGTAGCAAATTGAGTAGGTCTATAAAGTCCAAGTTTATCGAATGCATTTGCAATTGTATTCCATATATCGTCAAAATTGCAGTGTGTGATTGGCAAGTGTGTTTGAATGTTTTGAAAGCAATTGTATGTGTTTAGCCATGAAAACACAAGCTCATAGTGTACAGCTCTTGCATTTGTATTGTGGAAAAGAATTGATATTGTTGGATTGCATGCGTCTTTGTTGAAATGTAAGTACATTACTTTGTGTGTTGCAGACCAAATGCATATTGGTATGTTCAACCAAAGTGCTAGCCATTTTAAACAGAATGTGTCACCCCAAAGTCCAGTTTCACCATTGCCATTGATCTCTGTAGCTGAAAGCCTCATTCTATGCAGATATGTGTTTTTGTTGTTAATGGTAACATGTAGCGTCGATATAATATTCCAGCATATCAATTGTTCTTGGTTGATAAATTAAATGATAGCCAAGAGGCTATTTAATTTATATATGGCACGAGTTTTTGAAGAAGCTACATTTAATGTAGATTTGTATGAGGCCGACCTCATTCTACATTATCTACGATTTTCTCTTTTGGCGTGATCTCTTATATTGCTTGTGGTGGCCGACTTTATTCTTGAGGACGACTTTTCTATTATCGGTTGCATCTCTTATCTCTAGCCAACTTGCATCTAATAAGGTGGCACCCCTTCATATTGTATATATATGAGTTCGCTCTCTCATTGTGATTTATTAAGTTGATAAGTCAAGTTCGATTCAGTTATTCTCTCAAGTGCGAATTCATCTTGGAGCAATGCGAGTTCTTTGTATAAGCAAAGTGATGTTGTTAAAGAAGACAGTTCTGTGTTAGCAGATCACAGGAGATAAAATCTGTGCTTAGATCATCTGTTGATGCTCATATCTGGCCTACATATTGGCCTATTGTAAAAGGAGACATTCTTGATTAAGATTCAATATATAAGTGATATATTGTTGCTGGGTTTTTCTCCCTCAAGTGGAGGGTTTTCCCAGGGTATCTGCTGTGTTATCTTGTCTGATTTTGAATTAATTTCTGTGCATACAATCTGATCACTTAAATTTAACATTTGTCATGTATATTATGCAAATCCTTAAGCATTGTTGGATGCAAGTCAAGTTCAAATGAGCTTTTAGCTGTGGTGCATCCATTGTGAAGACGATGTAAAAAATGGTCCACAAGACCATTGCGTAGCTGATTTGCTGTGTAGCGACAATGAAGCAAGACATGCATTGTGTCAAATAGGCAGTCGCCAACTTTATAGTTTAATGAATCAATTTGAAAACAGTGTGCACGATGGAGAGCTTCATCAATTGACATGATTTGTGCTTTTCCATTTGGTTTATAGGTCTCAACTATAATTGGCTCTTGCAAGAGTCTTTATTTTTTTAGGGGGATCTTTGTTAGCATACTGCTGAACCAGGCATTTGATGAAACAGAGCTTGTATTGAGACTATTTAGCAATGCATAAGCTTAAAATTTTCATTACTGACAAAAAATATGTTGCATTTTTTGTGAGGACGTTAAAGAGAAACAACTTTAATAGTTCATTACTCACCTTCATCAGCACTAGTGCAAAAGCTGTAACAGTATCCTTTAATACAAGTTCAAAGTAGCCCAAACCCTATAAAACAAAAGCAAAATTTTATTGTCAATGAATTTGACTAAAACAAAGCTTGTATTGAAACTATTCAGTAGTACAGTGACTATTTAGCAATGCACGAAGCTTTAAATGTTGAATATAGACAAAAGAAATAGTGCAGTTTTACAGGTTAAAGGACACTCTTACAGGTTATTCATGATTGTGAATATTTTGACAACTTTTTATTAGCGTATTTTTCACACATCTAGTTGGAAAAATATCCACATTAGCATTCTACAAATTTGCTATAGTAAGACAGACTGATGCAAAGGTTAAAAATTGAAAGGATCAATCACCTTTTCACTTTCTGAATTAGAGGAAAATGGCATCTACGTTTTAGAGAATTGTAAAATAACCATAAAACTAAAATCTCCTAGAGTTCATAAGTGTAGTTAAGAAAACCATCTTCATTTGACACATTAGAAAAGCCAACGAGCTTAAGAGCCCACCTTACCCTGAATTTACTCAAACCTGAACAACATTAAATATGATACTCAGCTCACGAGACTAATAGTATTTTATCCTCACATTGAAACAAAATTTGGTGTTAAACATTTCCTACATTGGGAGTTTTTTCAAAGAACTAAAAAATTTGATGCAACAGGTTAAAATTTTGAAGAGTTAACCACATTTCATAAGCTTACAAAGGTAGAACAGATGGTATCTGCCAAAGAACATTATAAAAATAGTCATAAAACTAAAAGCCTATTTTCCCTTACATCCACTATGATCTTGAACCACCTGAAAAATTAATTGCAAATGACGTATACTATCTGAAATACACCAAGCTGCTCCCTACTGCAAAATATCGTCCCCATTTAGCATTGTACCTGCTAATTTTTTAATCGAAAAAGCTGAAGCCCATGTCCTGCAAACATATGAACAAGTAAGACATAAGTTTTAACACAAACGTGCCACACATACAATGAAGAAAAAATTAAAATAAAAAATAAAAACCAGACCAAATACAAAAAACTACTTAGTTGAGTGAAATTATCAAGTAAACTCTTCCACATTATCTTGAATAATTGTCCGCAGATGAGCAGATAAAGTCACACATTTAGCAAAAGCATTCGCACAGGGTAGGAAAACAAATACACAATCCTCTCCAGCGTACAATGCAACTATTTTGAGATCTCATGCATAGTTAACTGGAGACATGGGCGTACAAATACTGATAAAGAAGCAGCCATCATTAAAATTGGGTTGTGAGTAAATGAAGAAGGGTACAGCTATGGTCCACAAACATATATTGGAGTTTTTTGGTAACTATCAAGTGATTATCTCAGCAGCAGATTTAATGTACAAATTCTAAAATTGTAGTTCTGTTTTATTAGGGTCTCATTCGATCTCACATCAATTTTAATATGCCAAATTCTGAAAAATCCTCAAATTGCAAGCCCTCTAAAGGCTGTTTGTAGTCAAATGATGTACCAATTTGGCCATAATGCTAATATGATAACTCTAGCCTCCAACGTCCTAATTTGCAGATTGGCATATTTGACCTTTCAGACCACAAAATATTGTAAGGCTAATTTATGAATTGCAAGCCAAATTGAATGAATTGACGCTGAAATTCAAGCCTTGAACATAAATAGAATTGTGTAGTCTAAATAATTAAGGTTTGTTATATTAATATTTGTAACTTTGGTAAAGCACTGTGCTTTTTCATTTTTGTCACAGTAGAAGTTGATTTAGCACCACACTTCTTGTATTTTCATGCGCTAGTGGAAAATTATAGTGCAATTCTAATGTTTTAGCTTTTCTTTTATTTTTTCCTTCTATTTTCCCAGGTCTTCATTGGTGGAAACGTTTTTTATCTAAGAGGATTTTAATTATCATATTGTTAAAATAAATCTAAAACATTGCCCAATCACATACCATGAGAAAAGCAAAAATCTAATGTTTTTGCTTTCATTTGTAAAAGTAAATGAAAATAGAGTATCTGATTCCAAAGTGAGCTTTTTGAATGGGCAAACATGGCATTCTGGTTAGACGGCACATATTTCTTAGATGAGTTGCAAGCTTTTTAAGAGACCGTGATGAAGGCATGTTTACAAACACATTTGTAGACACATGGTCAAGGATTTCATGCGTAATGGACCTATGTGGCGGTTTCTGATGACAATTTGGTAGACAGCATAAAATGGGACAGCTGCTGAATTTTTCCATCTTTTAATCATGTGGGTGTTATAGGCATTCACTAGTTATGTGTGCAAGCCATTTTTGCTTTTGTAGCGAGGAAATTTTGCTAGCAATACAACACATCCACAAGAAGATGAGCAATTATTTTTAATCCATTCAATTGCCTAACCACCTCTATGGTTCTGTTTAGCACGAGAACCTGAGCCTACTTTTGAATTGAATAAATGAAGATGCTACAATGGTCTTGCACCAAATCTGCACACTTGTTTAAACATCGCCTATATTACATTGTTAGCACATCACTTGGAAGGTAGTTGAGGTTCGTCACCTTTCAGTGGTGTATTGTACATCCAATGAAAGACAGGTAGTGGATTTTTGTTCAGGCAAAGATGTAAATGGTAAGAGCCGCCCTGATGATTTGAATTATACACAATTATTTATGTTCATTGCTAGATTGGAAATACATTGATAGATGTCCGTGCTCTATTCCAAGGCTGGTGTTTTGGCCAAGACATTGTGGAAGTGCTCTAGTAGACATCTATGCAAAATGCAGGAGCATAAACAAGGCATTGAACTGTTTGATGGAAAGCCTCAAAGCAACGTGGTCCCATTGTATGCCAAGATTGCAGGATATGCACAAAATCAACTTTCTAAAAGGCTTAACAAGCTCTTGAGCAAATGCAATTGGAAGATCTTAAGCCAAATTCAACAACTGTCCACAGCATCCTGCCTGCCAGTGCCAAAATGGGGGCTTTGGAATAGGATATGGGCATCTATCAAAAGAAAAGGAGGGCGTATTTTTGTCAAATTTTATAGTTGCAACCATAGTTTGAAAACTTCGGACTTCGGCGCAGGACTGGCAGCCAAAAATATGACTCGGTTCGGGGACTCGGCGGACTCGGGAAAAGACTCGGCTAGGACTCGGCAAAAAAAAAAAACCATAGTTTTACAAAAAAACAAGAACAAATTAATGCATTTAGAGAACATAAGAGCCTAATTTGATTATCAAACACTCATAATTCAAAGATTACACATGTCATATGATCATCAAACACTCAATAATTGAAATTTAATCATTCATAGTCATCAAATACTCATAGTTTCAATGTATAACATCATAAGATTATAAATGTTTACATATAATCTTGGCTTCTTTCAACCCCAATTCAATTTGCAGACCTCTATTTCACAAACTTGAATGTTAAAATGAAAGAAAAAGTTAAAAAAAACATGGGTTTTTAACCTCTTTTGACTCCCAGCCACACGGAGAGTTCTGGGTTGGGACTCCCGAGTCCAACCTCAGGACTCTTTGCTGCTGACTCGGCCACGGAGGTCAGGTTGGAGACTCCGAGTCGACCTCTCTGAGTCACGAGGGTTAGAGTCCCAACCCGGGACGACTCTACGAACAAACTCCCCGAGTCCGTGGCCGAGTCGGCTTCGGCCTGGCCTATGGACTCGAGGCGAGTCCCGCAGTCTAGGAATCTACAAACTATGGTTGCAACTACCCTGATAGGCATTTATACAATATGTGGAAGCATAGAGTGGGCACATGAAGTTTGACAGCATGTGTCAATCAAATTTGTGTATTTGCATTGCGATAATTATAGAAGCAGATGATAAATTTTTAAATTTTTTTGGCTTTAATGTGCTCCTCAATAGTATTCAGCCAGTGCTTTTAGGTAAAGAAATTCCCCTTTCTAGAATCCAATGCGAGTAGCATGGATATTGGTAGCAACCCATATTTTTAGGGCCATGAATTGGTCCCCATTGTGCTGGTTCATGGTGTTTTTGGGTTTGGGAAAGGGGTACGATATGTCCCTATTTATATATTCTTATTATGCTTTAGTGCATTTTCTTTCTACGTATTCTTTTTCCCGGTAGGGTTTATTTGTATTGATTTTGGGGGTGTTTGCAGAGACTAGGTGGAATGCCCTATTGGGCAAGGCTGAGAAGAAGGACGACCGTGGCATGTAACTTAGGCTCTTGGTTTGGCCCTCGCTATGGATAGAATATACAAGTAAAATGACAAAAGATGTGTTTGTATCACATGTGAACTGAATGTTGCCGAATGCTTCAGAATTCCAATTTGCTAGCCCCTCGCCCACCCTGCCCTTAGAAGACAAGTAAGGGAAGATTCTCCAATACCGTTCTCGGAGACCGGGCAGCCCTTGGAGGTTTACCCAGGTAGAGGCGTTCAAATTTCTAGTTTTTCGATCACTATTAAGCAGAGACCGCACCGTCTTTACCCGTCAATTCGTGCCCTAGTTGCGGCGGACCGAGCAATTTATTCAACCGAGCTGTTAGACGAGCAGGTTAAATCTTCTGTGCCAGTTTTGGAAAATATATCCCATGGCCAAATATAGAGCTTATCAACGATGCGCAAAGGAGAACAAAAGATTGTCGGTTCGAGTTCTTACGGCTCCTCGGGCGGATGATTGAAGTCAAGGGTGCGTTTAAGCGGCTTAAAGCGTCGGGGCAGAATGTGGAGCAATCTCACGTCTTTCCAATGCACGCAGGTGAGCATGATTCTTGAGTTGAACACAACAAATTTGTAGGCTTTTAAACGAAAATATTGGGTGCAAGTTAAAGTTTGTTTTCAGGAATGGCGTGACAAAGGTTCAACAGCTTTAAAGTTGTTTCTCAAATGAAATAAACACAACAAAAATGATCTGACAACATAAAGATTCCAAAAATGAAATTCACTGAAACCTTACCTAAAAATTCTGTACAAATTGTGTCGTGTTGTCGATAAAATACATGCTGACCTTGCCAAAGAAAAATGAAACCCTAACACTGCTCAAAAATTTCTCAGGCATGAGAAATACTGAATCCCCATGTGCGGTGCATATTAGAGGCTAAAAATGAAAATGAAACATTACGAATACCTTACATTTTTCCCCTGCTCGTTGATGATTGGTGGAAAAGAATTTTTTCTTTATTTTTAATCAAAAATACGGGAAACCACTGGCAAAATATGAGGAGCCAATAAGAAAAAAAGAAAAATAACAAAAATCAAAAAATCAAAATCAAAACTTCGCAAACTTTAGGAAACCACGGTATATTTATATGCTTACACGATGATCGAGAAGCACTAATGCAGAAAAGCGAAGGTGAAAACAATAGTCTCCACCTTACGACAGGGACTAAAATTCTATTTTAAGGATACAACATTAATGTTTTATTGGTGATTGTGAGCTTTCAATTTTTTCAAGATACAATATTTGTGTTTTATTGATGAGCATGTATTTTCAATGATATGCACTTTACATTTACTTATATAAACTATCACAAAATTTTCATAACAAATAGGGTGGTTGTCAAATTCCTTGGCACAGAGGCATGGCTATAAAAAGTCTCCACATAGCTTTATTTTGCTACATCCCCATACTTATTCCCATGATCTGCATGCCTCCATGAGAATGAATAATAATGACTACTCCTTCAAGCATAAACTTTTCCTGTTTGCATGCATATAATGGGCAGTTCATAAACTTTTACCATGCATATTTATCTTTCAAGTTGGCATTGAAAATTGATACCAAAAGATGAAACCAAAGCTTTATCTATCCATAACTTGAGTTGCATTCATATCTAGAGGAAGTGTGAGTTTTTGAGCAAGCCTAAAGTTTGATGGACACCCCTACTTGTCATATGAAAATTTTGTGATAGTTTGATTATTTAAATATCTTTCATTTGATGTTTTAAGAAAAATAAAAATTGTCAAGAAATATTAGATATATAAGAAAATGCAAAGTGCATTTCATTGAAAGTACATGCTTACCAATAAAATACAAATGTTGTATCTTAAGAAAATTGAAAGCCTGCCAATCACCACTATGACGTGCCACATAGGTAAAAGAAAAACCAAAGGGTATTCAATGTGTAAACTGCACCAGATAGATAGTGGTGAAAGCTTTCCAATCACCACAATGACATGCCACATAAGTGAAAACACAACAAAGCATGTATTCAATGTGTAAACTACACTAGATAGATAGTGGGTCCGGAAAAAAAAATGATTTTTTTTGTTATGTTATTATTCATATGGATATCTTATATTTATTAAAAAAATAATGTAAAACTAGAAAACATTGATAATTAGTAATAAATAAAAAAACCTTAAATTTACTTTTAATTGTAGCAAGAAGTTTCTAAATTCATATTAAAAATAAATCTTGTTAAAAATATTCTAAAAATTAAAAAACAATTATATTTTTATTTTGAAAAGATTTTGAAGTAATATATATTTTTATAATAAATATTATAAATCATATATATTAAAATAAAGTAAAGGTAACTATTAATAAAAATGACAAAATCTTAAATTTATTGTTAAAAGTATTTTAAAAATAAAAAAGAATTATATTCCATCCTAAGATTCTAAACTAATTTATATTTTTTTGTAGACAAATGTTCTAAGTCTATGAGCGCCATTTTCTTGGTTGTCGTCATTCAATAATTAAATAATTTTAATTATTCAATTATGTTTGATCATATTTCTTCCATTGATTAAATAATTTTTAATTATTTAATTAATCCACCTTCCAATCTTTATTCTATCTTGATCAATTAAAATTATTTAATTGTGTTGCTAATATATCCCTTTCTTCTATAATTAAATAAATCATCATTTATTTAATTATTTCTCTATAGTCAAATAATAATAATTATTAGTTGACCTTTTATTCTTCCATGATTAAATAATTGTTGGAATTATTTAATTCTTCTTTAATTTCCACCTCCCCCTTTAATTAAATTAATGAATTTAATTAAATGCTCCTTTTTCATTTTCTCCAAATAAATAATTTGAATAAATTATTTATTTGCCACTTGTCCCTTTCTTCCATTTTCTCCACTTTCAAATAAATTATTTATGCACACCACCTAGTCAAAGATGCTCTATCATTAACCCCTGTCATAGCCTTCATTGTTGTCATAGTCATCAGGTGTCATACCTATCATGATTCCTCCAAGAATAGTATATTCTCAGTGTATCAATTCTGGACCATTGATCTTGGCATCTTTTGCAGACTCAATCTCAACCATCCATTCTGTAACCTCCCTCTCATGCATCCTCCACCATTGATCTTGGAATCCTTCTAGAGGATTAATCTCAGTTGTCCATTTGAAAGGTTGTCTATAAAAGCAACCTTCCTCCTCCATTTTCGATTTAACAGCTAATTGTCTCCAACTTTCTACTTACTATTTTGTAGGTATTTGCACATGTGAAGCAAGAAGTCTGAGGGCCAAGATTGCAAAAAAGATAAATAGGAGAGCAAGGGAAGTGATTCAAGATTCAAGCATGGGGAGTACTCTTATTTCATGTTTTTGTTTTCTCATGCTTTCATTGTTTTCTCTTGTTTAGGTGTGGTTAATAGTCTAGAGGTGTTAGCTATCACTATTCTAGGCTAGAAACTAAGAAACCCCATCTTACTTGGTGAACTTGACGTGAACATCATTTTTGGTAATTTTTTCATATATATTTTACTTGTTTTTTTGTAGATTTTGAGTATGGAACAACACAACTGTTAATTGCAGCGATGCATTTGTCGAGAAGCGATTCATCTGTTAAACACAATGACACCCTTTTCCAAAAATGATGCATCTACAAGAGGTACCCATGGGTGGGAGAATTTAAATTTGAAAATGTGACACATTTGCCATCGTGTGATGCAGTGCAACAACACAACTAAAGAAAGAAGTGATGCATCTATTTGCTAGGTAAAAGGTTTCAGTTTTAGTATCTTTTTCATCTTTCTTTTGATTTCTGCAAGTAGAATAGAGTTTTTGGGTTTCTGATCTTCTATTTGTAGCATGTGGCTTTAGGTTGGGACTCCCAAAATTGCTTCTTTTTGGAGCAACAAAAAAATTGAGTCCTTTGCTTTTTAGTCTTATTTGAGTTTTAGTTTAGTTGTTAGATATTGGTTTTGGTTTGGTGCTAACTTGGAGTTTGTGCAACTTTTTCATTGGTCCAAGATCTTTCTTTGAGACTAATATCAAGTGGTTTTGTAGGTTCGAATTCCCAAGGATTATATTGTTGAAACCACTTCTTTGTTTGTTTTAGATTAGAAAACACTTCATTTGGTGCTCTAAAAGGAATAGCTATCTTTCTCATATAGATTTAACTAGGAGGTTAATGAACACTGTTTGTTGTGCTTGAAAGGATGGTAGGTATTATGCTCTCACCTTGTGCAAATTTGGTGATTAGAAAGCTAGATCCATCCCCTTTTGTGTTTACCTCTTAGAAGGATTTCCTTAGTGGGAAAAAGTACTCACCCTAAGGGAACGACCCAACTGGTAATAGGCTAAAGCCAAGCTACTCCCAATTGACCTATATAAATTTGAATGTTGAGGAAATCTTAGCATTATAGATGCTCCTACAGAAAAGAAAGTGATTATCCTTATAGGATTAAATCTTAACTCTTGTGTGGCTGCTTGAACGAGTTCCTTGATTAAAAAACCATTTGTTTAGATTTCCAAAATCCTTCTATTTACTGGTGCAGGAGGTCAGACCTCTGAAGTTGTACCACATACTTGCGGTTCTTAGTAGAGATAGAAAATTACTGGGAAGTGACTACCCATAATTCGAAACTTGGTACGCCCAAGAAGTGCACTATAAGGGGGAGCCTGTGCTACCAAGTTCCTAGGATATCTACTCTGAATAAGCACTACTGGAGAAATCCAAGTGGGAATTCAACAAGTATTGTCCTGGCCAACCATAGGATTGTGCTTGTTTTTTTAAAACGTTTTTCACACCAAACCAGACCAAAACAAAGTGCTTGATACTATTTTCTATGTTTTCTAGTCATATCTCATAAAAAATAGTCAAAAAATAAAATTAAAATCATTGTAAAATATCAAAACTATCAAAAACAACATTCTAGAACTACAACTGTCAAACACAGACCCACAACTACTACTATGAGCCGCAACTATCAGCCGAAAGACTACAACTATATTCTTGAACCACAATTTCTAGAAAGAGAGCTGCAATTGATAACACAAGCTGCATCTATGAAACACATTTGTCAAAAACTGAACAGTTATTGTTTGCTAAACAAAATTTCCTAAAATCTATGTCCAAAATCTGATCAAAACAAGTCTACAGTGACCTCTATCTGATAAACCAGAGACTTGCAAGTTTTTCTAGCTCATTTTAACATCCCCATTAGGAAAAAATTGCATTATAGGTTGCATTCCTTCATCCTTTGCATTCCACCTTGATTCTTAGGTTGCATCTAGAACTTCAGCTTTTGAACATAGGATAACCTTGAACTTTTGGAGAATTCTTGGTCACATACCCTATTTTTCATTTACTATTATCCTTCACATTATCAAATCCTTGTCATTATAACCTTTATCACATTTGAGTCTTATACCTTTGTCATGCTCTTAGCTCAAATCTTGTCAAAATCATCTCCTTGAATGGTCGATGGTACTTGGGATTGTTACCTTGGGTTCACATTAGCCTCATTGTCATCCTTTGTTTAAAGATCCCTTTGTGTCTAGATTACATCCTTATCCTCCAAAAATATAAAAAATAGCTCATTTTACCTTAGCATCATTATCTTTGCATTTTATACCCCAACAATCCAAAAACATAGTTTAGTTCATTACCATCTTGCATTATCCCCCAAATTGTGCAAGTCTCACATGGTTGAAACAAGGTCACAAGACAAACGAAAGGACATGGATTTCCTAAGTGACCCTTTTCTTGACAATGTCACAGATTCAAATCACTCTACAAATCAAAAGAATACACCACGAAGAGAACCAAGTGACCCTTGGGAAGACCTAAACTTTGAAGTAGTCAAAAAAATAATTGAGCCCTCAAGAAATTGAAAGAGCTTATCAAGACCCAAGACTTTTAAGCATAGTTGACCAACTTGTTAGAGCCAATCCAAACAAATTTTTCTATGCACTAGCCAAAAATGGTGCCAAGTTATTGTTACCTAATTTCACTAATGGATCAATCAGGTAGAGCTTTTGTGATGTTCAAATGAAGAGTAAGGTACATTTTTATTTCTGCTACATTACATTCACGTGCATAAACAAAATCAGAAGATTACATTACTAGATTGCATTTATGGAGATGCATATAATATAGAAAAGATTGCACAATATTTTCAAGAAAAGTAATCTTTGTTGATAATGTAAATGTATAATGTTCCACACAATCTGTGGAATTGAATTTTTTAATGCAAATAAAAGAAAAACTATACAATTGTAGATAAAATAAATGCACATATAGAGAAAGGTGACTCGTCATTCCTTGAATGACGAGTCCTGGTTGAGTTGCCTTATATCATCTTTAGTCTGCTCACTTGCTGCTCCTAACTTCTTGCATCTGAGAGAGTGAGTGTTGTTAGAGCAATGAAGGATCACCTATTAGTATATCTACAAACATTTGAAAAAATATAGCTTGACCTTCATCTGCATTAAAACAACTTGCATATCACAAATGTCCAAGAAAACAAAGGAATTAACATAAACATCCATCATATGCTCTATTTTTATCTAATATGTTTTCTTCCTGTGCAAGTATAGGTGAAATCCTTGTTACTGTGTTGTTTCATTTGATTACAGCATGTAGGTAAAATGTGGCTCCCACAAGGGTTGAGCCCAACATGCTATCATTCTGTGTTCTTACAAGATAATTTTGCAATGTCTTCTATGACATTGTAATGCAATCAAGGATGAATCCATCATTCATAGCATTGAGGTTGATGAATTCACTGGTATAAATAATAAACTGATGCTTAATGAAATCAAAGTGTCATGAAAGACAAAACAATGGCACTCATCAAGTACAATGATAGATTCTATAGAACAGTCCTTATAGCCTAAAGAGGAGAGATCAAGCTTTAGGAGTTGTAAAAGGAATCTTGGGATTAAAAAGTTGATTGCAAGTAATGAAAGTAAGAGTATACAACACTCTCTACATTTTGAAAACATCATGTGTTTTCCAAAAATTACTATACATGTTTCATTCATTTCATGAGATTGATGTCAAATAAAAGGAAATGAGTTCTTTGAACATCAATACATGGGTTAATGTTATCCATGAATGAGTTGTCTTGAGATGATAGCATGGGATAGTTCTTGTAGTTTAAAGAGTATAACAAGGCAGGAGGCAGTGCTAATCCAGTGCAATTAACAATCAAAGTTTCCTCTTCATAGTCTACAATGTACAGGGATCAATCTAACCTTTAAACCCAAATATGCAAAGAAAGAAAATGACAGAAGCAAATAATAGAAAATATCTCTTCATAGAGATGGAGGAAAATATCTCATCATCAAACAAGCAGTTGCCAGTCACAGTCATAATTTCTAATAATCAGAGCCAATGTTGTTTCCAATAGCTCTGTTTCCTCTTATCCAGATGAGGTTATATTTTTTGTCTCTTAGTGGAGTACTCTATTCAATGGTAATGCAATAAGAGTTAAAATACAGTGTTATTTTAGAGGTCATAAGTAGTGCATTTCTATTCTAGATATTGATGAAAGGTATGATAGTTAAAGAGTTGTTCACAATCATTTGGGGCATTGATTTAGGGTACCACTAGAATATGGAGGTTTTTTATATTTTGAAACTAGTAGCCTCAAATATACTTGCAAAGGACTAAGTCAACCTCAAATTAAGTACTAGGATTCTCATGGAAGTTGAATATGAAGAATCATAGAGGAGTTGGTGAGATACAAAGTTGAAGTTCCATTTTACTCACTAGGGTTTGAGCAAAATATTGGCATGCAATTGAAGAGACTTGACCACAAAAGAAAACAAGCCCTCTAAATTTCCCTGCAAGCAAATTATTGTAGTCGTGGCCTTGAGGAGGAAACTCCTATATGCAAAATGGAGGTTTCCCTGAAGAATGCAAGAACAGTGGTTGCTAGGGTTTCAACCCCTCAAAGCTAAAGTGAAAATCCAAAAGCTTATTGCCAAACCATGACCATGAAAAATGTAGGAGAAATTCATCAAAAACCTAGGGCCGAGCTATATAAATATGTATAGAAATGCAAAAGAAACAAACATCTATAGCATGTATGGCCATGACCTAGAAGATAATTTTTCTTCTCAAAACACAAAAACCATTTGGGGTTTGCTTTTATATCAAATATAGAGAGAAAATACAACCTTATTGACAATGAGTAAACTTTTGGAAGAGTGAAATGCACAATAAATATTCAATTGATGGGGAAACCTTTGACCTAGGGTTTCTTATAAACTTCAATTTTTTTTTTTTGCAAAATCAAAGGTGCATCTTCAGGAATGCCTGAAAAAGTACCAAAATGTAGAAGAAGAGAGATTTTTGAGCCTTTGACTAACTTTCAAAAGGAAAATGAGGAGTAAGATGCCACGACTTGTACATTTTTCAAAAAACCTAGAAACCTGTAAAGAGATATATAGCTACGACTATTGTATACAAAGTTTCTTTTATTTGAAAATGTAAGATGAAATACACAAAAATGCTTAGTAAGAAAACCACAGTAGCCACAAATAATAAGCTTGAAATACATTAAAAGTGAAGGTCAGGCTCAAATTCGTATCAAAGAAAGGCTTACCTTCCAGAAACAACAGAAGAATGGTGAAGATTCAAGCAAATGAAGCCTTCAGACAAAATTGCAATGCCTCATACAAAACCTTCATCTGTAGCCTCTAGGTTTCCAAAAGGCTCAATATTACAAATGAATGCATTGTATTGCATTTATGTTTCTCTTTTTGTTCATTAGGGTTTCTTACCCTAGAAATTTTGATGGGTAAGAGGTTATTTTTACCTTTTATTTAAAAAAATACAATGTGACTAATTCACCCGTGGGCTAAGACTTCAAGTCTTATGCCTTGTGTTTTCAAATATCATGCCCTATGAGACAATACACCATGCTATTCCTTTAGGGTCATTTAGACTTAGTATTTCCTTGCATTTAATCATTCAAGGTTGAGCCTTGTTTTGTTTTGCATTGATTTTTTTTTAGATGTAAAGCATTTTATTTTAAATGATGTTATATATCATTTAATCAAATTGTTATTTTCTAATGCAAAACCAAATATATGCCTTGTAATTACTTTGGAATGACTTAGTTGAGTCTTTGTTTTTTGGAGAGCATCTTGCCCGAGGTTGTTTTTAATTTTGCAAACATGAGGAGGGCATATAGGGGTGCTTTTATTTACCTTTTGGGGGGTTGGAGATTATATAGGAATTAGTTTCTTGTGCCTTTATGATTGACTTGGTCAACTATGACTTTTCCCACCTTTGTGAGCTCATTTTGGGAAAATCTAGTTGCTATATTTTAGGATTTTGGGGGCATCTGACCCAACTCTGTTTCTAGAACCTCTTTTGGTGGGTTTTTGGAGGGAGTCGATGGATATAGTCACTTTGGTTGACTCACTTGCACTTAGTTCTTCTTTATGTAGTTTTTCGACTTGGCACTACTGAATTTGACACCATTTTTCGATGGTCGTTCGTCGGTCTTTCGACAAATCTTTGTTGGACAAGCGACGAAATGGAAAAAATATTTTCGTCGCTATTTTTTCATCGAAAGGCCGATGACGAATTAAACGTTGAAATAATGGAAAAGAATCGTTGGTCATTGGCATTGTGAAATGGCTTGGACTTTTGTCAAAATATCAATGAACACTTTGTGTATCCACCGATGAATTACACCAAAAGTTCGTCACTAGTTCGAGGAAATGGGCAAGGAGTAGCGTCGAAACAACACTAGACGATTTCGATGAAATGGGCAAGGAGTAGTGTCGAAACAACACCAAAATTTTGTTGAACGTGCGACGATATAGGAAAGTAGTAGCGTCAAAACAACACCAAGAGTTTGTCAAAATTGTGACAAAAAGAGCAAGGAGTAGCGTCAGAAGAACACCAAAAGTTCATTGAAAGTGCGACGAAATGGGCAAGTAGTAGCGTGGAAACAACACCAAAATTTCATCGAAATCGTCGGTGGGTTTCATCGAAATTGCGATGAAGCATCAATTTATTTATTTTTTTAAATATTTGTGGAAATGTACCATTGTGGAGACTAACGAATGATCATACATATAGACTGCATATTGGTTTGATACTTCAAATGATGCATTTCTTATATTGAAAAGTGCATTACCTTATTGAGCTTCTCTTTGTTTTGAGAATAGTTTAATATTCTCTACTTAACAAGGCCAACCACATGATGGTGGAAGCTCATTTGGCCCCTCC
>VDFB02213213.1:0-27174 GCA_007258455.2 Sequoia sempervirens | reverse complement strand
TCTTTTGATAGCAAAATTATGTTGTTGAAATTCACACTCATTTGCATCCATATTTCATATTTGATAGCATTTTAGATTAAAGCTTTATCCATTTAGCTTAATCATCCATTAATGGCTTCAATGGTAACTTAGCTTGCATTCATTTTAGCATATTTTAAATCTATGACTTATATCTTTGATTTTTTTTTACATTTAGCATAGGTTGCATCCATTTTACTAAGCATTTAGCATTTAGAACTCATCTTTTTCATGTTAAATTAGTCTCTTATCATGTTTCATTCACATGTCATCAGTTTCATCAATTTTCTTCAATAAAACTGATTGAAACAAGCTCATATTATCTAATGGATTGGGAAAGGGTTGCCATTCCACATAAATGTGATACCACTCCCCCAATAGGATAAGGTTTGAGGTCTTAGAATAGGGTTTTGTTATGTTTTTGTGTTTATATCATGTTGGTTTAATGGCTTCCTAGTTTTGGTGATTATTAATATCTTATTGGGATCATGGCTTAGTGGATTAAATAGGCTTTAAATTCATTTGGATCTAGCATTTATAATTCATACTATGTTTATGATCACATTTTGGCACTAGAAGGAGGGCTATACTAACCGAATTTGATGAATTTCTCTTTAGATTCCCATGTTCTTGTGTTTACAGATACAAGGATGCTCTTGATGGATTCAATGATGCATCTAGTATATGTTGCTATACGACTCACTTTGGTTGAAATTCAAGAGCTCATAATTAATTCAATGACACATATTTTAATTTCATCAATGTATATTAAATATAGCGACGCTAAAGTATTTTTATGGACATCATGAATTTAATTATAGCGTTACGTGCATTATAGTGACACAATTGATGTCACTATTTTACTGTAGAGTGATACACGTGATTTTCACCAGAGCGATGCACTTCTAATATGGCGATGCGTTTGAAAAATCCTATGACGTAATTAATTTCAACAATACTTTTTACTAGTAAAAAATAGAGACTTAATTTTGACATGTGCTTTAAATTTTTGATTTCAGGTGCTCTCTAACATGTCACTGACATCTAGTTTTTATTTTTGAGGGTAACTAGTTTTGCAGATTTGAGAACATTTGAAGTGAAGAAGCATACTATCGTTTGTCCATACATTGTAAAAAGTGTTTTTTATACTTATGGGACAATTATAACCCATCAATATGCTACTTTAATTTATGTTTTGGGACCAACTAAACTTCCATTAGGTTTAAAATTAACTTTCAAAGCTGGTTAAAATTGGACCCACACATCCTCATCTTGCTATATCAGTTAAAATTGAACAAGACAATCGAAAAATTCCATTTGGTGCTTAAAATGAACTCAATATGCTTTACAAGGTTAAAATGAATGAGTGCTTGCTTTGTTGTGACACACTTGTAGTATGTATCCACTCCCCTTATGATCTTGGGTGAAGAGAAACACTCTAGTGTACTTCATTGCTTGTGTGCACTTGTAGTATGTATCCTCTCCCCTTGCGCTTCATGCGATCTTGGGTGAAGAGAAATACTCAAGTATACTTTCATGCTTTGTGTCACCCTTAAGAGAGGGCTTACTATGAGACACACCCTACAACATGAAATTCATAGTCAAGTTCTTGCAAGCATGTTTACTGGCGGGCTTTAAATAAAGGATGTGAAATTGTGATAAATTAGCATAAATCTATGTCAACAACATATTGCACCTAATCCCACGCCTTAAGTGGAACAAGAACAATTAAAGATCCTTAAGTGGTCAGCGGGTGAGTGTTGGTTCTGGTGTTCTCGGTTTTTCATCAATAAGAACCTTGTTTAAATAGTGGCCAACTTTTTCCATCCAAACAAGCTTTTCAAAGTGGTGCATTGGAACTTAGATTCCAAGAAGGTACTTTCCATGTCCGATTTTGGTTAAATTGTAGAGGTTAAGACTTCATTCTTAACATACATCTACACTTTTTCCTTGATTGCATGTAAAATCATCTCTTCTACTAATCCCACTAAGAAAAACATACCCAATTGATCTAGGGATGTTATATTGCATGTGAGTTAGATTAATACTTTTCTTTGTTCCAAAAAATTTCAAACACACATCGACATGATTCATGAAACTTCAAACCCTTTGGTTCAAGCATGGATACCTTTTGAAAAGTCTTGATATTACTGCTTGTCCCTAAGGATTTGGTCCTTAGAGGCTTCTAAGTATTTTGGCTTGTATCTAAATCCATACTTTCCAAAGTTTAACATAGGGAACTATGTTCTTAGCTTCATGATTTTCACATGTAATGTATTTTGTGAAATAAAGTTTATTAAGACATAGACATCTTTTA
This sequence comes from Sequoia sempervirens, assembly GCA_007258455.2. Lineage (NCBI taxonomy): Eukaryota > Viridiplantae > Streptophyta > Pinopsida > Cupressales > Cupressaceae > Sequoia > Sequoia sempervirens. The sequence continues at coordinate 24,839 of VDFB02213213.1, read as the reverse complement.
GCTTGAACATTAACTAAGACTTTCTTGATGCAGTAATTAAAAAATTTCACTTAAGAAAAGATTAAATCAAATAAACACCCCACATTGATATATGTTCGAACTTTTACTCCCCAAAACAAGAAAATTGAGACAAGGAAAATATTGCAACACATTGAGTTCCAAATTCTATTGCCAAAGTCATTGGGTCTTATTTCCAAAATCATTGAGTTTTACTTTACCAAAATCATTGGGTCCTTAGGGTTTTTTAGTCCAAAATCATTGAGTTTTATTATCAAAATCATTGGATTCTATTCCCATAATCATTGAGTTCTATTTCACCAAAATCATTGAGTTCTTAGGGTTGTATCACTTTAGAGGTATAGCATTTTTCTCACTACCTTGGTCTTGCAAAATAAAGGTTCACTCTAAGTTAATATTTTGGACCAAACATTTCATCCACCCTTCATCATATTCCACATTCCACTTCACCAAAACACACTTTGGAAAACTTTTGGACACATCAACACTTTAGACTTGGTTATTTATCAAACCAATCCCCTAACTTAGCTACTTTGTGTATGAAATGGATCCTTTTCCATGCACTTAGTTGAGTTAGTTATCACTTTTTTTGAGCAAATTTATCTTAAAGGTCACAAGTCTACCTTAAATATTTACAAGTTCATTTAAACCAACCTTTTTATCCAAAAAAATCAAACCTATAGTCAAAAGTGTTTTCCAATTTTTTTATAAAGTTCATCCCTCATATCATTCACCCTTTTCATCATCCACTCACATCATTGGTCCAAAACAACTTAGAGGGTCCCTTTTGGGAAAATTTGAGTCAACAAGAGATTTCTAACATTATAAATCTCAACATACCTCTCCCATACGTGACCGAAAATTTATGGTTACAACAAGATCACAACACAAGAGAATCATGGAGAAAACCAAAAACACATCTACCACAAGTGATCCTAAACCCCAAGAATTTGATCCAAGAAGCCTTTCTACCCCCTCGCAACAACCACCAAAACCACTAGGGTATGAGGTAGGAGACGTTACCAACAATCCATTTTAGCTCACTAAAGAGGAACTTCTTGAGTATAAACAAGAGCATCAAACTTTGGAGAAAGTGGCTCCGATTCCCCCATCTTTTGTTGCAAAAACCTTGACACAAGGCTTGACCCCATCCATGATTCAACCAACTCCACCCCCTATTCCAAGTCAAACATTAACTCATAGCCTTGCAACTCAACTTGCCATTGGCTTTGGTCACTCTCTTCCTTTCGAAAGAAACACACATGTGGGTACTCAAAACACCAACCTTCCCCTAAACACAACTTTGCTACCAACATTTGGTACCCCATACCATTTTGCCACTACCATTCTTGTGCATCCCTTACATTGACACAAGCCACTTACATTCCATGACACCACAATGACCTCAAAATTTTGAACGCAACCATCTTCATCCATTACCACGAGTACCACAAATGTGCCTAGTGTTATGCAAGGAAGTGTGAACCAATTGTCTCAAATAGATAAACAAGGGAAATTTAACACTCTTACAAAAAATCAACCCTTAACACAACAAGGTATGTCTTCATCAAATCCCACAATTGGTTCATCAAACCCATCAGTTTCACAATCCACATCAAACTCACCTATCATCAATCCAAATAAAAGTAACACATTGATCACAAACCCCATCAACCAAGGTAATACCTTGGCATCACATCAAACACAATAAGGGATCCACCAACACATCGGTCAAGGGAACCCTTCCAATCCATACATCCAAGCTCCTAATGTTCCATTGAAATCACAATATCAAATGGCACCATCGTAATCATTACCATTCATCCCTCACATCCTACAAAATCAAATGGGGCCCCAAACTTACATTCCTTCATCTCAACCAACAATTCTACAAGGAATGCTAAACCAAAGAAACCCCCAACCATTCACCATCAACCAAAACCCATCTTACATGTCCCAACACCAAGACGCCTCCACATTGCAAGCACAAAAAGCTCACGCTCTAGCTCAAGCTCAAGCCTTACAACAACAACAAGCTCAACAAAAAGGCCGCGAAGTAAAACAAACGGCACCGGCACCGGCAGCGGTTTTGGCAAACGAAGCGGAAAGGCCGCGCAAACCGACAAAGATATCACGGCACCGGCACGGAATCAGTAGCGCGGCAACGGCAGGCATCGAGCAAAATCTGATGCACAGAAATACGAAGCAACCGAAAACGGTGGAACCGCGTCCCGGCAACAACGGTGCTCCACTGCAAATAACAATGCAGGCCAGCAGGGTTGCATGCCGCTTAAATTAACGAGAAACAATTTAAAATGCGTCGGAAATATCGGTGGAACGCATACCGCCCTCCTCATCCGCCACATCCACCTTCCACAATATCACACACACCTATACACGGTCGGCCCATCATATCAAATCCGCCTATCTAGGAGTTCATCACGCCATCCCACAGTACTCAACATATGCTCCTCCACCAAATCCACAAGACGATATGGCATCACAACTCAAGGCGCTAATGCAACATGATCCCAATAAGATATTCAAAATCATCAAAAATAGGAGGCCATTAAACCAACATGTTACATGGCATGAAGAAGCTTGGCAAGGCCACCGTTTTAAGACCTCAAATCTTATCCCTATTGGGGATGGTGTCGCCGTGATTTCGGAATGATGAGCCACTTACTGTTCCTTGGATAATATGAGCTTGTTTTTGAACACCCACAAGGAGTTTGAGACGCCGTTTCATCCGGGGTGCATGCACTTTGTCGAAATATAACTTGTTGCACCAATTAGAAGTAATATTACTATTATTTTAATTAATGCCCTCATTCCACCAAATCACAGGGTATTTGGTTAACCGTTGAAATACACAATCTCACCGTGTAAAGTGCCATCGACTCGATTAAATAAATATGACATTTATTTAATTCCTCTATCCACATCTACTTCTTAATCTAACTCACTAAATCTCATCATTAGATATGTGCATACCTAATCGCCGGTGGATGTGCCATCTCCAAACTTTTATTAAATTTGGCCTCCAAATCTTCGCCAACACACTAATTATCGGCTGCAGTTGCAATTTAGCTAAGGCTTTAATCGTTTTGCTTGATTGACTCTACTGTCACAATTTTCATTCCACTTTTGTTATTCTTCTAGAATCCCCTTTTCCCATGCATCTTCTAGAATCTTTGACTTGTCACATCCAAGTCACATGTGGATAAGTGCTTCCCTTTTGGAACCTTGTTTTTGTCCATTCTTCCAAACATGTGAATTTTTAATTCACATTCATTCATAAAAATTCTTCTCTTTTCCTCTCAATGTGCTTTGAGATTTTCATTTCCTTCACCATCCACCGTACTCATTGCACTTCACTTACACATCATCACATCCTAGGCCACTTCACTCTCCACATGTCAAGATGTGAGGGCTTGTGAGTCCTCAACTCACCATAACCCTTCATCTTGGCCCTGGTGGATTAATCTCAACCTTTGAATTCTCTATAGAATTCAAATTCTTCTATAAATCCCCCCTCTTCTAATGCATTTAACAACACTTAGCCATTTGCACCCTCATGCTACCAATTTGATTACCCAACTTGCAAGCATTTTCCCTCATATAATCAAGTCATTTAGCCATTAGCATTTGCATTTTTATCATACTGTTCATCTTGCATCTAGCCATCTCCATAGCCATCCAAGGAGCATACAAGCTTTCAAACATCAAGGGCCAACCAAGGGATTCAATAGCATAAAGGTATAATCATTTGCAATCTTTATTTCATCTCCTTTCTTTGAGTTATCATTCCTTAGGCTAATCTTTAAGGTGTTCCTTGTGTTTTATTTATATTGCATTTTAGTTATTATGCACCTTTAGGATAGGATAAACACAAGGCTTCACATTTTTGGCACGCCTAGTGGGACCCACAAATGGGTTCCTTCATTTCACCTTTGCTATTGTTAAGTTTATTTGCAGGTATAGGTCGCAAAGGGGTGGACTTGCCCTGCAAAGGGGTGGACATGCCCTCCAGTTTACCATAGAAGGGCGGACATGCCCTCCAATTTACCAAAGAAGGGCAGATATGCCCTCTAGTTTACTGCAGAAGGGAAGACACGACCTATTTTACATTATGTTTCTAATATTTGACTGCAGAAGGGTGGACACACCCTAGTTTACATTATGTTTTCTAACATTTGACTGTAAAGGGGCGGACACACCCTAGTTTCCATTATTTTTTCTAATATTTGACTATAGAGGGGTGGACACGCCCTACGTTTACATTATGTTTTCTAATATTTAATTGCAGAGGGGTGGACACACCCTAGTTTACATTCTATTTTCTGACATTTAACCGCAGAAGGGCGGACACACCCTCCAGTTTGTTGTAGAAGGGCAGACATGCCCTCTAGTTTGTTGTAGAAGGGCAGACATGCCCTCTAGTTTGTTGTAGAAAGGTGGAAAAGCCCTCAAATTTGCTACAGAAGGGTGGACACGCCCTCCTGTTTGCTGTAGAAGGGTGGACCTGCCCTAAACAGAACATTCTGGAAGGTAAAAATAACCATTTTTAGCTTCATTTTGTCTCAATTTTTTGTTTTTTTTAGGTTCTAACCCCCTAACCTTGTTTGTTTGTGGGTGTATTTGGATTTCTTGCTAACATTTTGCAGCATACTTTCGTAATTGACAAAGAACGAAGGTTGAAACAACTAGCATTTGCTTGTAGAGCCATTTGTTTGTTTAGATTTTTTAAAGTTTTCCATGTTGCTTTCATCTAGGAACATAGTTAACTAGGGGGAAGTAAAATTTACTACTTGTTGTGTCAATTTTTTTGTCACCCAAGGGGCCATTAGTTTGTTTTCGCTTTCCCCTTGCACTTCGTGTGAGCCTAGGGAGTAGTTGGAAATGATTAATGCCTTCTTTATAGAGGGACCTACTTGGGGATTTCATCACCCCAAGGGACAATCCCAAACACACATACCAAGGGGGTATAAAAAGGGGGAGAGCCAAAGTTGTACCCCAATCCAGTCACGTGGTGTCTAGCGGAGCGTCAAAGCTAGGGTGATACCTAGATAGACGTGAAGAGTTGGTATGAGCCCTTCAGTATCTCACTGGAGTTCCCGACTCACGCTTGTGATAGGATGGTGTTCACGGTTTGGGCCTCATGTACTGAGAGTATATTAAGGAATCCCTAGAAGCCTTTTGCATCCTAGATTAAGACCTTCATTGGCCATACCCTTAACACTAATCATAAGATTGTGCTTGCTTGAAGTGTCTTCTTGTGAGAAACCAGTAAACTTTTTGACAAGTCAGCCTCATTGTTGTCATTTTAAGTCTTTGACATAGTCATTTCCATCCAAGTCAAGTCCCAATTTCCTACAGAAGTGCGGACACGCCCTCCAATTTACTGCAGAAGTGCGGACACACCCTCCAGTTTACTGCAGAAGTGCAGACACACCCTATAGTTTACTATAGAAGTATGGACACACCCTCCAATTTACTGTAGAAGTGTAGACCTACCATGCAGTTTACTATAAAGGGGCGGACCTACCCCCTTAAACAGTCAATATCACTTCGTTTAACCATTCCAAGCCTCTCTTTAACCATTCCAAGCCTCCGTTCAACCGTTTAACCATCCGTTTAACCATTCCAAGCATCCATTCACCCATTTTGCTAATCTTTCCACCTATTTCAAATGTCCGTTCTTTCTTTCCAAACTTTTGTTTCCCATTTCGATTACTCATTTCACCATTTGGGGAACCCATTCCACCGTTTCACCATTTGTTAAACTCATTTTCCCAATTTAAACAAAAACCAATTGAGAACCTAAAACCCTATCATTTTCTATGATCTAAACATTTTCATTCTCATTCAATCATCACAATTCACCTTTTAGTCTATTTTCACTTTCTGTCCAAGTCAAGTCTCAGTTTTCTATAGAGGGGTGAACCTGCCCTAAAAACAACCTTTTTCATCATTTGTTCAGCCATTTCAAGCCCCGTTTGCTCATTCTAAAACCTGCCCTTGAGAGGGGAAACCTTTCCCTCCAAAGGGGTGACCTTGCGCTAACTAGGGCAGACCTTCCCTCCAAACAACCTTTTTCATCATTCGTTTTATCATTTTCGGCACTTGTTTTTCCGTTTCAAGCAACCATTTACTCATTCTGAGTAGTCTTTCATCCCTCTCAATCCTCTGTTTACTCTTTCTGAGTAATCTTTCATCCATCCCAAGTATCCATCTCCTCATTTTAAGAGTTGTTCATCCGTTTTGATCAATCGCTTACTTGTTCTGAGTTTTTATCTCTACAACTTGAGATTCGTTCACCCATTCCAAGTGATCGTTTACTAGTTTGAGTTCTTGTTCATCCACTCTTATCATTCCTTCCCCTAATGTGATCATCTATTTCCCCAATCTGATTATCTAACACCTCGTTCCAATCACCCATTTCCTCGTTCTAAGATCCCATTTACCCACTCGGAGAGTCCAAAAGCAGAAGGGAAGACCTACCCTATAGTGGGGATGACTTGCCCTGTAGTGGGGTGAACCTGCCCTGCAGAGGGGAAAGTTTTCCCCTCTGTGAGGGCGAGTCCACCTCAGAAGAGAAAGTTTACCCCTCTACAACAAATTTTTTGAAAATAGACAATAAATAGATTCAACATCCAAATCTGACCGGCAGAACCAATCCCATCATACATCTATTTTGAACCTTCATCTTCTTGTTCTGAGAATCATTCATCCATTGTGAGCAGTCGTTTACTCGTTTCAAGTAGTTGTTCATCCCACTCGCTCATCCATTTACTCGTTTCGAGTAATCTTTCATCTATTTTGAACCTCGTTCTCTTGTTCTAAGCAGTCGTTCATCCATTTCTATCATCAGTTTCCCCAATTAGATCATCTTTTTCCCCATTCAAATCCTTTGAACTTCATTTCAGGTTATTATCCAAATTGACCTAGGTGTCTGAATTGATCGTCATCCTCAACATCTATGTAGGATTGTCATCCGTTCTGATTTAATCATCATCGTCAGCCCAATCAATCCAGTTTCAATCTCAAAGTGAATTCACTGCTGCAATCATCTATTTATCCTTTAATCTAATCAATCAGTATTCTAAGTCACCTAGAGTAATCTTTGAATGGGTTTTCCAATCCCTTTCATCGTCCTATCTGATCCATCATTTGATCTTATCAATCATCAATCGATCTTATCCAATCCAATCCAATCACATCCTTATCCAATCACCTTTGACCCAATCAATCTACTTCCATATCACAGAAGATTTAGTGTCAAGATCATCCTTTGGTAATCAAATCCAATCATTAGAATCAATCCCATCACGTCATCTAATCATCCTAATCTAAGCTTTATTCTAACCCCAATTTGACCTTTAGTCCATTTCCATTCAAAATCATTGATCCATCTTATTTATCCTTTCATCATCATGAATCCTTATCCTCCATCAATAGTAGTCAAGGGAAACCCTAATTACATCGATGATGATAACGAAAGTCTTGTCAATCAAGAAGAATATGATATTGATCCCCTTGATGCTATCATCGCTAGTAAGCTTTCTCCATCCACTTCCTGCAATCCAATCACCCCTTCAAGCTATCTCGTTATGTCTTCATCCATTCCTAATCATGTTCCTTATGCTACCTTTGACAAGGGATATCCATTATCTTCCTCACCTGCATTCCCATCATATCCTTCACTTGCATCATCTCCTTATCCAACATCCATGTCTTCCTATCCTAATCCACCATCACAATATCCCTATCTTAATCCCCTGTCCACATCCTCCTATCTCAATCCTTCATCTGCATATGCCCACTATCCTAATCCTCCATACCAATCCTACCATCCCACTTATAAAACCAACATCAACCCATCCCACCTAACATCCACATCTTTCTTTATCCTCATTTGTTACTCATCCTCACCCACTTGGGGATTCCATCCAACATTCCTCCATTATCATGCCTCCCACACACGATGAGTCATGCCAAGATCTTGATCCAAAGTATGCCATATTCCCTCCTCCACATCACAACTCACAATTTATCTAGTTTATCTCAAATATCATGTCTCATCCATTTCATTCCATGATCCCTTGTTTAAGATCCAATCATTCCCATCCTTATGGCTCTCATTCCATCCCATCGCATGAGCCCTTGGCCACCCATACCGCGCCCATAACCATCCTATCATGTCACCTAATCCCTCTCCGATCCTGGGTATCACTCCTTGTCCTAATCAAGATGCCGCTTATCCCCTCATCTCCACGCACGATTCCTTCCACTATTACAACTATACAATCCCTACCACTTGTATATATCTCTTGGTACCACATTCTTCCATGGTGGTCTCTTTGCGCGGTTATAGAAAATAAAGCATATGCCACCCATCATCATCCACACCCATTGACTCAAAGTTCTTGCTGAATAACAAAAATCACCATGGATCGAATGCTCAAGAACATGAACTATCAAGGAAAAGGTTTAGCCTTCATAAGTAAGGTATTTTAGAGCCCATCCAAGTCAAAGAACAATTGTGTATGCAAGTGTTCAACCCATTATTTCCCAAGACTATAATTCAAAGAGGTACAACATCTAGAAATCCTCAACGAGCCTCCTCCAAATAGAATATAGGTGTAGACATCCAAATTTGATCACTCCCATATGATCAAATTCACCTCTTTATTCATCCATTCCATCAATATTAATTTATTTAATTAATATTACACTTCTTGCCTAAGGTCCTTAAAGTATTTAATTTAACAATTAAATGCTTTATCTTTTTCTTCTCTGAATTAAATAAATACATCAATTTATTTAATTTAGTCATCTAATCTTTTTGAATAAAATCAATTTAAAATTCTTTCTTTTTCTCTCTCCTTGTCACATCCTCATAATCCCTTTCTAATCTCCTCGATTAATTATTACTCCTGACAAGATGTGCACTCTAATCGTGTGTGATTAATGCCACATCCTCCTACATTTCTTGCTCAATCTCTTAACACCATATCCTAATCGCATTTGCACAACCTTAACTTCCTCAAAAGTCACAATAGCCATATTTAGCACCTTTTTCCAACTTTTCATTTGCCTCTTCGGTATTGACTCCTTCTTCCCATGTGAATCTTTTAATTACATTGTCTCATCCCAAAGTCTCTCCTCCTCATGTGAATTTCTCAATCACATTTTATCCCTTTCAAGGCTTCACCTTATCCCCTACGCACAGAAACATTTGATTTGTCACTCATCCACATCCGACAACTCCCACCTTGAGACCTCAATCCACGAGATTTCCCTCTCAAGCTCCTCCTCCTCCCAATTTTAATTCACATTTATTTCTCCAACCACTTTCTCTTTTCCCATGAAGATTTTTGAGGAATTCCAAAATTCCTCAAATGTCACTTTCATCCTCATTTGGGGACAAGAAGTTATTTTTTGAGAAAATCTTCTCACCCCCCAAGGTACTTGTCTTTCCTCCACATCATGTACCTCCCTTCCACCTCACTTCCACATCATCTTATCCTAAGCCACTTCACCCTCCACATGTCAAGATATGAGGGCTTGTGAGTCCTCAACTCACCATAGCCCTTCATCTTGGCCTTGGTGGCTAAATATCAACCATTGAATTCTCTAGAGAATTCAATTTTCTCTATAAATATCCCTCTTCTAAGGCATTTTCAACAATTAGTCATTTTGCACCTACATGTCATTTTCAACACTCAACTCACAAGCATTTCCTCTTACTTAGCCAAACCATTTTAGCCATTTGCATTTGCATTTGCATCCCATCATATAGTCAATCTTGCATTTAGTCATATCAATAGCCATCCAAGGAGCACACAAGTAATCAAAATCAAGGGCCAACCAAGGAATTTTAGCTACAAAGAGAAGGTATAATCATTTGCAATCTTCTTTCATCTTATCTCTTTGTGTTATCAATTCCTTAGGCTAATCTTTGAGGTGTTCTTTATGTTTTTACATTACATTTTAGTTGTTTTGCATCATTAGAATAGGTAAAACCCAAGGATACACATTTTTGGCATGCCTGGTGGGACCCAAAAACGGGTTCCTTTACTTTACATTCACTGTTGTTTGAGGTTGTTTGCAGGTACAGGTCACAGAGGGGCAGTTACGCCCTTTGGTTCACTGCAGAAAGACAACTACGCCCTGTGGTTCACTACAGAAAGGTGACTACACCCTCTGGTTCACTACAGAAAGGTGACTATGCCCCTGATTTAAAATTTATTTTCTAACATTTTACTACAGTTGGGCGACTATGCCCCTAATTTAAACGTTGTTTTCTGACATTTTACTGTAGTTGGACGACTACACCCTTGATTTTAAAAGTTATTTTCTAACATTTTACTGCAGTTGGGAGACTACACCCCTGATTTAAAAGTTGTTTTCTAACATTTTACTGTAGTTGGGCGACTACGCCCCTAATTTAAAAGTTGTTTTCTAACATTTTACTGCAGTTGGGCGACTACGCCCCTGATTTTAAAAGCTGATTTATGACATTTTCTGCAATTGGGCGGCCATGCCCTTGATTTTAAAAGTTGTTTTCTGACATTTCCTGCAGTTGGGCGACCACGCCCCTAATTTTAAAAGCTGATTTCTGACATTTTTTGTAGTTGGGCGACCACGCCCCTAATTTTAAAAGTTGATTTCTGACATTTTCTGCAATTGGGCGGCCATGTCCCTAATTTTAAAAGTTGTTTTCTGACATTTTTTGTAGTTGGGCGACCACACCCCTGATTTTAAAAGTTGATTTCTAACATTTTATGCAGTTGGGTGGCTACACCCCTGATTTAAAAGTTGTTTTCTGACATTTTTTGCAGTTGGGCGGCTACACTTATAATTTAAAAATCTAATTTCTGACACTTTTCTGCAGTTGGGTGGCCACACCCCTAATTAAAAAATCTGATTTCTGACATTTTTTGTAGTTGGGCAACCACCCCCTAATTAAAAAAATATGTTTTCTGACATTTTTCTGCAGAAAGATGACTGTGCCCCAGTTTGAAATTTTCTTGCTGACATTTCACTGTAGAAGTTCAACTATGCCCTCCTGTTTGCTACAGAAGTTCAACTGCGCCCTTTTGTTTGCTACAGAAGTTCAACTGCGCCCTTTTGTTTGCTGCAAAAGTTCAACTGCGCCCTCCTGTTTGCTACAGAAGTTCAACTATGCCCTTCTATTTGTTGCATAAGTTCAACTGCGCCCTCTTGTTTACTACAAAAGTACAACTGTGTCCTCATGTTTACTGCAGTGGGGCAGCTATGCCCCAAAACAACACAGCTTGGAAGGTAAAACAACCATTTTAGCTTCGTTTTTTCTCTTGTTTTTTGTTGTTTTCAAATCCTAACCACCTAACATTATTTTTTGCAAGGATATTTGTATTTTTTCTAACATTTTGTAGCATATTCTTGTGTAATTGATGAAGAACGAAGAATAAAATAACTAACATTTGCTTGCAGGGATATTTGTTTGCTCATATTTTAAAAGATATCCTTGTTGTTTTCGTTAATCTAAGAACATAGTTTAACTAGGGGAAGTAATATTCATTGCTTGTTGTGTTTGTTTTGTGTAACCGAGGGGGCATTGGTTTGTTTTCACTTTCCCCTTGCACTTCGTGTGATCCTGGGGAGTAGTTTGAAATGATTAGTGCCTTTTTTTTAGTGGGACCTTCTTGGGGTTTCATCACCCCAAGGGACGATTCCAACCATGCGTACCGACAGGGTATATAAAGGGGGGAGCCGTAAAAGCTGTAACTCAATCTAGTCACGCGTCAGAATTTCTGGCAGAAAGGTCGGGGTTGAAGATGGCCTAGACAGACACAAGAGAGTTGGTTTGAGCCTCCGTATCTCCTCTCTAGATGGGGTCTCACCACGCTATGTGATGGTAATGGTGTTCATAGTTGGCGCCTGTCGATCGAGAAAGCACGAGGACCCCTTGTGAAACCTGTAGCATCCAGATTAAGAGAATTCCTTGTTGACCATGTCTCAACACTAATTGTAGGATTGTGCTTGTTTTAAAGTGTTTTCTCGTGAGAAACTAGTAAAAAATTTGACAAGTTGGCCTTATTGTTGTCATTTTAAGTCCTTACCATAGTCATTTCCATCTAAACCAGCCTCCTGCCACGCGGTAGCAAGTGGTCACAATTCCTTATTTACAGAAAGGTGGTCATGCCTCTCATTTATCGTGGCAGTAGCAAGGTGGTCACACCCTCCTATTTACTGTAGAAAGGTGGTCATGCCCTCCTATTTACTGCAGAAAGGTAGTCACGCCCTCCTGTTTATTGCAGAAAGGTGGTCACGCCCCTATAACCCACTACAGAAGGGCAAGCTTTCCCCATTTAGTTTTGTCAAGCCTCCAAACCTCCATTTAGCCATCCCAAACCTCCATTTATTCATTCCAAACCTCCATTTAGCCATTCCAAACCTCCATTTAGTCATTCCAAGCCTCCATACATTTATTTTCCCAATCCGCCTCCTCATTCTGAATTCCCAATAACTTATTTGGGAAGCCCACATTATCACCTAGTGAACTTGTTTCACCCAAAATCTTACCATTTGCATCACCTAATCCATATCACATAAACACCACTCATCTTCAAATCACCAAAACCTTGTGTTAAAAGTTGTTATCCAAATTGATCTTAGCACTTGAATTTGATTATTATCCTTCACATCAAGCATCAACTTTGACCCAAATCAATTCACTTCCATCTTGAGGTGAATTCGGTGTCATAAGTTATCATCCTCAGCCCAAATCAATCCATTTCTATCTTGAGGTCGATTTGGTGTCATGATCATCCACTTGATCAATCAATGCTCTAGGTCACTAAGGGTGATTTTCTGACTGGGTTTAGGATCCCTTACATCTTCCATCATTTAATTTTAATCCAATTGCACCCATCCAATCACTAAATCTATTCTATCTAATCATCTAATCATCTAATCGAATCAATCACACTTATTCAATCACCTAATTGATCCAATCACATCCATTCAATCAATCCAATCCAATCTATCTCAACAATCCCATCTAATCAAAAGTCTGACATCCTCCAATCAAAATCCGATTTCATCAAAATCCAATCTCATCTGATCAAAATCCAATCTTAACCCATGAAAATCCAATCAAAATCCAATATAGTTGAATTCAGTCATCTAATCAGAATTCAATTAAGTCCACCCACGCCCTTCATCCAATCAAATCATTCATCAAGGACATCTTTTTAATCCATCCATACCCCATTTGCATGCTCATTCAAACTAGGTCACAAGCCAAGAAGCAAATGGCACAACAACAAGGTAAAAATTCCCAAGTGAACATGTCTCAAGATCCTAATAATAGTGCAAATCCTACTAATGGTACAAATGTCTCTCAAGATCCTAACAATGGAGTGAACATCCCCCAGGATCCTCATAATGGCACTTCATCACACTCTAACACCAAAAATCAGAACAACTCACCACATGGTGAAGAGAGTATGGCTAATCAACTCGAACTCACACTTGAGGAACATTTCAGTAATCCCGCCAATGTGCAAATGATTGACCGCCTATTTGAAAAAAATGAGGAAGAAATCTTGGCCCACCTAATTGAAAAATGTGTCAAACTTCCACTAGGTGTTGACTTATCCAAATATAGCAATTCCACATCTAACATACCCCAAGATTCACAAAACGCACCAAATGGTCCATACATCCCCATTGTTCCTCCCGTAGAGGGTTGTCATCAACCCGAATTTGGAAATGCCATTGTTTATCATGTTAACCATACCTTACACGCCACAATCTCAGTCATGGGGGGTCCTCAAGTGTTTGATCCCAATAATCCTTTCGCCTACGACATGCCACAAAATTTTCCCCAACCTTTTCCATTAATGCTAACAACACCACCCCTTTCGAGTCAACCTCCAGTCAATGCTAGGGGAAACCCTTTTACCACATTGCCTCCACCTCCTGGGGCCACAAATCTACCACTACCTCCTTACACATCTCAACAACCTCCCCAATCTAACCTACCACCTCAAGTACCTCCACAAGGTACATGCCAACCAAATGTTTCGATTGGTACTCAATAACCTCCTTTATAGAACGCCTCTATATTATCTCAGCTGCCTCATCAACAAAAACCCCTGCATAATGCTTTAGTTTCTTCACAACAACCACCATACCAATCGCAAGGCAATCCATCCTGACCTCTCGCCCAGGCCATATCCCCATTCCTCGCATCCATTTTATCTTCGCAAGTTCAACCACAACACAACATCCCATCTCAGCCCACACAATAGTCAACATCACATCAACAACCTCCTCAACATTATTACTATCATAACCAATAGCAGTTCCAGCAACAACCACCCTATGTGGCCCCCCAACAGTCGCAGCAGTACCTTCAATACCAACAAACCAATCCACAGTATCAAATTCAAGTTCCTCAGCATTCGGTCGCACATTCTTATCAAACAAATCCATACTATACCTCACAACAACAACCTCCATACCAAAAAACACCCCTAACACATCAGTAGGGAACACCATCCTCTCATTATCAAAATCCATACGTCCATCTTCAAACATTATCTCAACAAGATCCACAATCATCCTACCATCCATATCCATCACACCCACCTACCTTGATTGCACAATTGGTCAATGCAGATCTATTGGAAATTAAAGCTACTTTGAAAGATCTCCAAGTGGGGACTGGTAAACAATCCTTTAAATTTGAAGATATATGTCCCTATCCATTTGATCCATCAATCTCACTAATCCCTTCCTGAATCACTTTGAGATACCAAAGTTTGAAAGATACAAGGGAAACAAAGATCCTAAGGCCCACTTGCAAGAGTTTTCCTCCTAGTGTTAGGAAGTTATGCACAACGACAACTACCTCTTATGTTTGTTCCCACGGAGCTTGACAAGAAACACATTAGAATGGTTCATGGGTCTAGAACGAGGGTCCATAAAATCCTTTGCAGATCTTTCAGAAAAATTTGTTTCTTACTTCTCCTTCAATTTGGAAAAATACATTGATACTTTGGACCTTCTTAAGGAGAAGCAACATGAAGGCGAAACCTTTGCTAGCTACCTTCAAAGGTGATGAGCACTAGCAAGCCGAATGAAAACCCCTCTCAAGGAGAAAGACACGGTCACCCTCTTTGTGGAGAACTCACATCCTGACATGGCTCATAATTTCAGGTTGCACTATGTTACCACCTTTGCTAAAATAGTGGAAAAAGGACCCATCCTTGAACGCACCCTTATTGCCAAAGGGCACATCAAGATACACAACAATAAGAAAGAAAGGTCATCTGACGATAAGTCACACTTTTGGAACAAGAACAAAAACATAGTGAATGATGGTGTCACTGACACTAAACATGTCTAGGTGGCTAATACATCCCAGAGGCAACAACCATCTATACCTTATTCCATATCCGTGCCACAGGGGGCATCTCGTCCTCTTCAACAGTTGAACCAGAACAATCAAGGGAATGGAAAACGCCAATATACTCAATTAGGAGAACCCTTGAGTGTCATCTTCAATAAGTTTTTACAGGTCAACTATCCGATCACGTACCCTATCACCAAACCACTTGATGAATCCAAGCCCAAACCTGCTTGGTTTAGGGAGAATGAATATTGTGAATTCCATAAGATAAAAGGGTACACTTTGAATAAATGTCAAGGTCTCAAAAACTATGTCCAAGATCTTATCGATCAAGGAGATATCAAATTTGACACCAGTCAAGCTTCATCATCCAATGCTGAATTACATATATACCAAAATTCCTTCCTTAACCATAATCAAGGTGCAAGCACCTCCAAAAAAAATCCCTAAGACAACAACATGAATAATATAAGCTATAAAAATGTACCCCTCAATTATGATGGCATTGTCCATTACATTGAACAGGTAGAACCCCGTGTTTCTATGATACATGTTAAGGCTAAAGATCCCCAATGTGTTGTTGCTACCCGACGGTCTTGGATTACTGTCCATACAGCCTCCACATCTGCCCAATCAAATCTTGTAAACTCTCAGTATAACATTCTTGATCACTTAGGAAAGACCCCTACTCAGATTTCAATCTTGGATATGCTTAAGTCTCCGCATATCAAGAAATACTCAGACAGCTTTATAAACTCACGTAATGGTCACAACATCAATCCTGTACGCTTCTAGGCTTTAACAGGACACTTATTTATCTACCACACTTCAAATGTAATGTGACATGCCAATATTGATGCTAACGCCAACATCTTTAAGCACGTCAAGTCCGATTCTTCGTCATAAAATAAAAAGGGTCTATGATACCGGCTCCCCACCGTCCATGCATCAGTCAAGTTCACAAATAGTAGTAGGTGATAACGCGATTTGAGTAATCAAATCATCATGATCAAGGTCATATACTTTTGAAACAAATTCAAGGGATTACCGGCCTCCTATCCAGTTGGACTTATCAAAGATATTAATGGTCATGTCCTTGATCTGGACTTACCATATAATCTCCTCCTTGGCTGCCCATGGCTCCACACCATGCAAGCCATCCCCTCCACGTACCATCAATTCCTAAAGTTCCCAGTTAATGGACAAGAGATCACCATTTATGCTGATCCACAACCATTTGAATATTGTCGCGCTTTAGAAGTATCATTTCTCGATCTACATTATTGTCCTGGGGTTGAGATGGGGGCATTTTAGTTATCATCCATCAATCCATCATCCACAATGACAACCATGCCTTCTCCCACCACCAATCCCTCCATTACCAAATTACAGATCATTGACAAGGGGTGTGGTGAATATGAAGTGCATACAACTCTAAATGTGGCAACCATGCAACCGTTACCACACATGTATGACCAACCTTCGCAGGCTACTCCAAAAGAAGACAAGACTATCACCTTCTGAAGTAAAAAAATATCTCTACTACTATATCTTCCTACTTAAAGTATACAAAGACATGCACCATAAGAGATATTACTGCTATATACTACATGAAGAACCCCAACTAGATCCTCCTCTGTAAAGAAATACCGTAAGTAGCATACACCCTTGGTCGTACCAAGTTCATGGCAGAAATCATAACCACAAGGTGGGACCTAGTAAGAAGAATGTAGGATGGTTAACTTGGTTGATGCAATGCAAGTTTGGTCAGGAATATAGGCCTGAGAGCATACAAAAAGCAGTAAAGGCTCCCCAAATATCATCACGGTCATCATTAGGTAGCATAGAATGGTCCGAAGACATATACCTGAAGAACGATCAATGGTACCGAAGATGTTGATTTAAACCTACTATCCACAGTTTGATCAAGCCACGCACATCGCCTTTCGCTATCCCAACCTGGCTGATTGGGACCTATGTGATAGCACACCTACCAATGTATCCCTGGATACATATGTCAACCTCATGGGATTGGGGGAAGATGAATGCTCCAGTCACAAAAATAAAAACAAGAAAAAAAAATGTTCTAGTGAAAAACTCCCCAAGGCACTTCCTGACCTGGAAAAAGTAAAAATAAATGATGCATCTGATAGTGAAAACCTCGAAGAGGTGCTAGAGGATGGAGATGTTCATCTTCCCCTTGTGGGAACTCAATTATCAACACAGTCATCCATCCTAATTGAAGAAACTCAAGAAGTAAACCTAGGTACTGCTGAAAACCCTAAGATCACCTATGTAGCCAAATCACTATCAAAGCACGAATATTTGGTCATTGTTCAGCTACTCAAGGATGGTATCATTAAATTTTCCTAGTCATACTCAAACATGCCAGGTTTAGACCCGGCTTTAGTAGTTCATCATTTGGATGTTCGCCTAGATGCCAAGCCTATCAAATAGAAGCTCCAAAAAATGCATCCATGGGTAGCATTATTAGTCAAGAAGGAATTGGAAAAATTACTGGATGCTAGTTTTATTAGACCCATTGACTACTCTGATTGGATCTCCAACATAGTGCCTATTGCCAAACCAAATGGAGACATTTGGATTTGCACAGACTTCTAGGATCTTAACAAAGCTTGTCCAAAAGATGACTTCTCGCTACCCAATATTGACATGTTGGTTGATCTTACTATAGGACATGAGATGCTATCCCTTATGGATGGTTTCTTTGGTTCCAATTAGATCCAAGTTGCACCTAAAGACCAACAAAAGACTACTTTTACAACACCTTGGGGTCCTTATTGCTACAATGTTATGCCCTTTGGTCTGAAGAATGTGGGGGTGACATATCAGAGGGAAATGACTATCATCTTCCATGACCTCATCCATATTATCATGGAGGACTATGTTGATGACTTGCTAAGAAAATCCAAAACCAAAGCAAAGCACCCTGCCATCCTAAAAAGGATCTTTCAATGGTTAGAACATTATAAGTTACGACTAAATCCAAAAAAGTGTCTTTGGTGTTACATCAAGGAAATTGTTGGGTTTCATAGTATCTCAAAGAGGCATTGAGGTTGATCCCGCCAAGGTGAAAGCTATATTGGATATGCCACCCCCATGCAATTTGAAACAATTAATAAGTCTCTAAGGAAAGCTGCAATCCATCCACCGGTTCATAGCCCAACTTGCAGATAAGTGTCAGTCATTCACCCATCTTCATAAAAAAGACTCTGCCTTCAAATGGAACCAACAGTGTCAGATAGGTTTCGATAAGATCAAGGAATACTTGGCACATCCACCGATCTTAATGCCACCAATTCTAGGGAAACCCCTCCTACATTACATCTCTGCCACTTCAGTCGCACTAGGGGCATTATTGGCACAAAATGATCAGTCCTCAAAAGAAAGAGAAATTGACTACATCATTCAAACACACCATTATGTCATACTTCAATTTAGACCCCTGTAATGATTTACTAAAGAAGGACACAGGTTGTTCATGACCATCATTATTCTTTTGTAACATAACAGCAGCAATAGTATTCATTGAGGCAAATGAAAAAATCTGAAAAGGCTTCGTAAAATCTGGAGACTTTAGAACGGGAGCCTCTTTGATAGCCCTTTTGATAGACATAAAGGCATCTAAAGCTTCAGCAGTCTAGTCCATTTTTTGTCCTTTCTTCAACATTTTTGATATGGGCTTAATGATCTCAGCAAAATTAGAGACAAATCTTCTGACAAAATTAATTTGACCAAAGAATGATTGTATTGCTTTAATAGTTTTGGGAATAGGAATTTTATCAATAGCTTCCACCCTCTCAGGATCTATTTTAATTCCCTCTTTTGAAACAATATGCCCCAAGAGCTTACCCTCTGTGATTCCAGAAATGACACTTCTTTGATTTAACTAATACCAAATTCAAGAGCTTTAATAAATACCTTTTCCAGATGTTGCACATGATCTTCAGCCTTCTTCGAATAAGTAGTCAAGTCATCTTGATACACCACCATGATAACATTAATCAAATCAGAAATGCTACGCCCATGGCTCTTGGAAAGTCGCCCAAAGATTAGTAGTATCTCAAATGGCATTCTTGTGTATACATATGTTCCCAAGGAGTTGTGAATGTTGTCTTGTATTGTCTGTGATTCTTTGGATTCTAACTGACAGATCCAAAACCCATCCATCATGGACAACAATTCACACCCCGTCACCTTATGCAATATAGCCTCCATATTGGGTAAAGGATAATTATCTTTGAGAGATTCCATATTTAAATTCCTGAAGTCCACACATAATCTGATATCACCATTCTTCTTTCTCATAGGAACCGGATTTGAAACCCACGTTGAATGTATGATTGGTTTAATAATTCCTCCATCCCTAAGCTTTATCAATTCCTCTTGCATTTTAGGTTCCAACGTTGGATTTATGGGTCTTTGCTTCTATCTGAAAGGCTTGGCGTCTAACTTCAATGGTATTTCATGTTGAAACAAATCTTCCCTCAGACTTTCTCGTGATCCTCATAAGACCAAGCAAAAACATGCTTGTATTTTCTCAACAACTCTATCAGCATTCTTCTAATTGCAGGGTTGATCCTCTTTCCAATGTATACCTTTCTTAGTGCTATCTCAGTCCCTAAGTTGACTTCTTCACATCTTCTTCTCGACTGGGTTTGTTTCTCTAATAGAAATCTATCATTTGCATCATACGTTTTTCCACGCCACTAGACCCTTTGGCAGTTTATATTTGTTTATTTCGCACATTTTCCTAACATTGTTTCTGCTTCCCATCCACTTCTTCTGCCAACAAAAAGCATTGAAGTCAATTCTCGGGTCTCATACCTATCTATACACTGAGGGGAATTTCAAAGATCGGTATCATCATTGAAAACTTGCCGCTATAGATACACGTTACAAAGAAGCCTTGTCTTTAAACTCAATCTATGATACCCAATGTGATATTCTTCGCCACATTTGCTCAACCAGCTTATATTCTTTGACCCACAATCCACTCAATGAAAAAAGCATCAAACAATTCATCATCCATACAACATTCCTATATTGTTTTAATCTTTTTGTGCTTTGCTGCATATTTTGATTTGATTTGTGAAACAACCAACTCAGAATCGCCCAAAATAGCCAGCAACTTAATCTTGTGTTTCACAGCTATGTTCAAGCCTGTCAATAAAGCTTCATACTCTGCCACATTGTACATTCAAATGCTAACAGAAATGAATATTTAAAAGTAATACCTTTAGGTGAAACAAATACAATCCCAGTTTCATTACCTTCTTGGCTACATGCTCCATCAAAATACATCTTCCATACTTCATTGTAGCTTTGTGCCACATGCTTTTCAATTGGATCACTATTGGTTAATTCTGGTTGAGTTGGTTCAATTTTAAAACTTCCAAGATCAACATTAAAAAAACAATTAATCTGATCTTGAGGTACATAGTCAACAAGCTGATGCATTTTTGGTTCTCTATACAATTTGACAGCTCGTCCATTCACTGGAATAGTAGCATAAGATAAATCAAACTGGACATTTCCTCCAACTGCTGCTGGCCACTATCTTGACAAAAGCATCCCAAACTAAGGAGGAGTATCAATCACTGTTATATCTATATTATAAGCCACCTATGGATAAGTAGCTAGTTTGACTTCAACACCTCTCATAATGCCTACCACAGGTATAGGTCTGTTATCCATTGCATAGAATTTCCCTTCACATGTATCAACACACAAGCCCAACTACTTCATAACACCTACTGGCATAATATTTATAGCAGCACCAAAATCTATCATATAATTCCTCAGTAACTTATTATTTATAAGCAATGCGGTGAAGAAAGGATCCACTTTTGGGGAAGTTGTTAAAACATCACCTAGACAGACCTCTGAATTATTTATCTTTTCCTACCTATTGACTTCTTCATAATTCATATGTTTTTCATTCCCATTTATAATCAATTGAACAACATTATCTCTGTATTCCTTAATTTTCATCAATTCAAGCAGTGGGAATGTGACATTTTACCTCGATAATCTACTGCATGGGTCAAAGAGGAGCTTATCCTGCCTTTAACAACAATCTTCTTCAGCTCGCACTTCCTTTGCTTTTCTTTTTCTTTCTTTTACTAGGCTGGATCGTGACTTTTGTTTTCTTTGTGCACTCTCAAGAACTTTCAATCAGCTGGATGCACTTCTTTCAATTTTATCATGTTGCTTGTTCTTTGGCTTTTTTACAGTTTCCCGTGTTTCCTTCTGATCTTTTACAAAAATTCCCCCAGGAACTCCATCTAGCTCATTCACTTTTCTGTTTCTCAACCAATATTTACTCCTTGCATCCTCAACTACTGCAATAGTTATTTTCTCCATTTCATCTTTAGTGAGTCTCCTTACATTGCATTGAACAGGCATTTCAACAAGATGTGGCTCTGTGTAGTCTTCATCAGAATCATAAAAAATCTACTGTTCAACTATATGGACATTATACTTCTGATTAGAAACGTCATACTCATAGCCTTCATCCTCTAAAGATGAATATCCTTCCTCAGCATGGTAAAAAGTATTCGAAGTCAAGTAAATTTTGTGATCTTCTTCATTATTCTCCATCAACATTCCCTTTTCTTGCATCCTTTGAGCTACAACACAATAGTCTAGAGAATGTGGCTGACTACAAACTTCATAAAAATAATTATTACTCACCATGTAAGTTCCTTTCTTGCTCAATGGATCAGGAGTCTCTTTGTTTCTTGGCCTGGCTGTTACAGGTTTCCCATCTTTCCAGTCTGTATTGTAAGGCATATCATGCAGCCTCGGCATTTCATTTCTATTCTCACTTCTATATGTATTCTCTTGTCTGTACTGATAATTATTTTGCTGAGGAGGCCTCGGGTTGTCTCTTTTATTAGTTATACCAGTAGCCTTCCTATTATTTTCAATTGTCAATGCAATTTTTTGTGCTTCAGCCAAATCTCTTGGAGATCTACTTCTCAGTTCATACCCTATCTTGGGATCAAAAGCATTTAAATAAACACTCAATGCAACAGAATCTGGCAACCTTGATCCAGGAGGAACTTTAGTATGCAACTTGTTGAATTTTCGGTTGAAATCATAAATTGAATCATTCTTATTTTTTTGAATTCTCATTAATTCATGAAGAGCTGCATTTGGAGCATTTTGATTCCCGTATTGTTCTAAGAATTTGTCTTGAAATGCTTGGAAAGAATTAATTGAGAATGTTGGCAGGCTGTTGAACCAATCCCTAGCATCTTCAAGAAGTGACATTGTGAACAACTTCATGTGTAAATCTTCATAAGGCATGTCTATGTCCTGAATGAAAACATTAAAACCCCTTAAATGTTCCTCAGCTGTGATTACATTACTCCCTGTAAATTTGGGCACCATATTCCTCCAACTACTATCCATAGGGTAAGGATATAACTGAAAACCAGCTAAATTGAACTGTCTGATCATGGTTATATGCTGGGGAGGGGGAGGAATAGGCGGATGTTGATACTGATGCATGTGATTATTGTATTGTGCATTATGATGTGGGATATAATTCTGACCAGGAGGTGGATACATACCTGTATGTTGTGTAGGAATGTGAGGTGGACGATTTGGTTGCTTGTAGTGATTCCCTATCTAATTGTGAGGAGCATTTTGTTGATCGGAAGGCCCTGCGCCATGATCACCCTGCTTTTGAGGCAGAACGTACTTTGGGCCACTAGCTGTCTGATCAACAATTTGGGCTTTCTGCAATTTAGCCTCTAGTTCCTTTATCCTCTTCTCTTTTAGTTCCAATTGTGCTTTTACTTCATTAGAAATTGAGAGCTCATGGTTTCCTCTAGGAGTTTGGTGATTACCCTCCATCCTCTAATCATATTCATGCTGAATTCTGATCCGTTCAGCTTCTAATCCAGCTTCAAACTCAGCCTGTTTCTGAGTATCAAGAAAAGGAAAAGTATTTCTTTGATCTTCTAGAGTACAAAGTTTTGCACTTGAATCATCTCTCCATGTATCATAGCCATTATACGTTTCACAATGTGCTCTTGGTGCCTTACCTTTGTTTGTTATGCATATGTCCTCACCTTTTTCCTTTTCCTTATGAGCTCTGTCATCCTTGTGTGTCCATTTACTGCTACCAGCAGGAGCTCTGGTATGACCTCCCCTATACTGAGATCTTCTTTCATTCATGATGAACATATGCAAATATTTCTATCAGAGTCGCCACTCACTTTTATCAAAAATGAGAAAAATATCTGATACTTCTAGTTCCCAACGGAGTCTATGCAAGATTTCTGACTCTATAGTTCAGGCTTTGATTCTGATTGTTCCCCAGTAGAGTCGCCAATTTGTTAGCTCTCAAAAACATAGGCAAGATGCCTCAAGAGGCTGCCAATCTCTTGATACGCTTCAGGGTAACAGACAAGGTTGGAAGAATTCAACCTTCTACTCTTTAGGTGCTGCAAAACTTGGGTGGGTGTACCTCTCTGAATAATGCAGACTTAACTTGTAATCAATCTTCTTATAATAACTTGTTCACAATGGCAGATGGGAGTGAACAATTATAATTCAACTTGAAAATGGTAACAATACTCTAGTCTAGATTCTAAAATGCTCAATTTTAAAAGATGTAAAGAAAATGAATGAATTCAAAATGATAAAATGTAGAAACTAATGCCTTATTGGGTATGTGGAGTCAAATTAAATCAAATGAGCAACAATGTCTGGAGAAAACTCAAATTATCTAGCATATATTCTATTTACAACTTGTATAAACATGCAAAACTGTGACTACTAAGCTCTACTTGAATAATCTAATTGAATCTCTCTGATTACTATGATTAACTAAAAGGATTTAGTCTTTACTTGAAAGAACCAATCAATCAATCACACAAGTACAACAAATGTGCACTGATAAATGAAATAAAAACTTGTCATATCAATTTAAACAACTAGAAAGAGTCCATCTTGGAGACAGCTTAGCCATACTTTCATCAAATTCAACAGATAATTGAGACCAAAAATGTGCAGTAACATCAATTGACTTTCATAAATAACTCCGATTTGAAAACATGCATCATAGTCTCTGATCTGATGAATTTATAGTACTGTATCTATCAGAAATTGCCTACTATATATTAAATAACTAATAGCTCATCATAATTACAATTGCAAGAATGCTTATTTATACACAAGCATTTGGATAAAATGCTAAAATGAAAGAACATGTCGGCTTAGCACAAAAATTAGGCTCCAATCGTGTTGGCAAGCAACGGCTCTCAGGCAGATACATGTCGGCCGCAATGTTTTGTATTTCTGTTAATAACCTGTGAACAATCGGTGAGACGCAATATATCGTCCTGCTGAAGGAAATTCAATCATTAGACATCCC
>VDFB02213211.1:0-11643 GCA_007258455.2 Sequoia sempervirens | reverse complement strand
CACCATCTCAAAGAGGGGCAAATGTAGACATCCAAATTTTGACACGTAATTTATCCAAATTTACCTCTTTTCATCTAAAAATCCTCTTATATGAGTTAATTAAATAATATTACTATTATTTAATTAATACCCTTAATTCTGCCAAATCCCTAAGGTATTTAATTAATAATTAAATACTTTACCCTCTTTAATCCTCCTTTTATCAAATAAATTAAATAAATAATACATTTATTGAATTCCTCACATGTGTCATTTTCATCTAATCCTAATCCATCTCCTAATTTCTTCATTAGGGATGTGCACATGCCTAATCCTTGATTAGGATGTGTCACATCCTCCAACTTTTGCAAGTTGGCTTCTAATCCTCATTTATCTTCTAATTATTGATTAATTAATCTTAATCAGTACTTTGGTCAACTCTTCCCATCCCCCAAGGAATTTTTAATTCCTTTTTATTCCTCCTAGAATCCCCTTTTCCCATGCATCTTCTAGAAACTTTGACTTGTCACATCAAGTCACATGTGACAAACTCCCACCTTTTGGGAACATTGTCTTATCCACTAGATTCTTCCAATCATTGTGAATTTAAAATTCACTTTTATTCACCCAAGATTCTTCCCATCTCCCAATATACTTGCAAGGTACTTGTCCTTCCTCCACCTCATGTACCTTTTGGCCACCTCACTTACACCTTCATCTCCTCTTAGCTACTTCACTATTCACATGTCAAGATGTGAGGGCTTGTGAGTTCTCAACTCACCATAGCCCCTTCATCTTGACCTTGTTGTATGAATTTCAACCATTGAATCTCTAGGAATTCAAATTCTTCTATAAATACCCCCTCTCATGGGCATTTTCAACACTTTTGATTTGAGTAACCTCATGTCATTAATTTGCATTCTCAAGTATTCACTATCATTTAGCCATCCACTTTGATCATCTCACATTCAATCTTGTATCTAGCTATATCAAAGCCATCTACATGCACACAAAGTCATCCAACCATACAACCAAGGATTCTTCAACAAAGAAGGAAGGTATAATCATTTGCATCTTGTTTCATCTATTTTCCTTCTTGTTTTATCACTCTTTAGGCTAATCATTGAAGTGTCTTTAGTAGTTTTTATAATTTTCATTTTAGTTATTTTGCACATTAGAATAGGTAAAATTCTGGCAAGGTACACAGATACAATATATAATGATTGTGGATGGATCGATGACAATGATGATGGTGATGATGATTAACTATCATAGTACCTTTGTTATTCATAAACAAGAAGGGATGAAAGAGAAGAGGTCATTTCAACAAGACACAAGATGATGCAAAATGATGATGATTACTTGCCGAGGAATTAGGATTTTCAAACGCTAATTTCCTTATGTTTGATGGCACATGGTACAATGCATCAAGGTATAGAAAACCGTGATGGCATTATACCTAGTGTGTGATGGACTTTGACTTGACAAGTAGAGGAGTATCCTTGTTCACACCGACATGTGTAAACCTTGCTAGGATGCACTTTAGAAGTTTCAAACACCTTAGACCAAAACACAAAAAGGTATAACCTATCAATGCAATAGTCAACAAGTTGCCCAAAACTTCCTCCATACATACCTAACGAAGCAAGTATTCACCAAGGTTATATTACAAGAACGTCCAACAAGCATAGAAGACAAAAGATAATGATTGTTGCCCCATTCCTATTTCTATAAATCCTCTTGTTCGAATATCATCGAGAAGTCCTTGGAATGAGTATAATAAGATAAGTCAAAAGATAAAGACAAAGTAAACAAACAAGCTGATGTTCTTCAATATCGCTAACCAAAAGGGGAAATGTTTTTTAAGGATAAGGACCGAAACTATTGCCAAAAGATAATTCCCATTGTAAGAAGGATACATCCTAGGAGATGTTAGTGGATGGTGGCACGTCATTTCGTTTATATCCTAAGCATTCTTTCAAATGATTGATATGGGACCAAGTTGGATGATAGGTTATCGACACATAGAGTTGACCCACTTGTTTACGTACTGACCTAGACTTGAGACTTGATGTTTTGAGTTTTCACTTTTCGCCTGCTAGACTTGTTTCTGATTATCTTACCAAAGATTTGGGGATGACGATCATTTATTATGAGTGATGTTATTGTGAGTGAAAGCGAGATGAGATAGATGGATTTTTTAAATATTTGGATGTTTTCTATCTTTTTGAGATGTTTTGAAGCTATTTTTGGTATTTTTCAAGGTTTTCAAATGTTTTGATTTTCAAATTTTTAATGTTTTTGGGGTTTTCTAAGATTTTGACCAAGAGACTAACCTAAAGACTTATCCTAGGGGCCTCAGGGGCTAATCAACAAATTAGCCTTACCTACGTTATACATGCAGAAACCACGAAGTTCGACTCACGAGTTGACTGATTTACAGATGATGATATACATGATGAAATGTCAGTTTATTGTGACAGACTCCTAAAGGACTGACCTAAGTGTCTTAGGGGATGATCAAAGATCAACCTTGCCTACGTTCAAGGCTTAGAGACCCGTAGTTCGACAAGACGACATTGTTTTTGACTTTTTGACCAAAATTTTGACCTGTTTTGGGATTTTGATATGTTTTGATGTTTTTGGATTTTCTGATGTTTTGATGTTTTTGGATTTTTTGATGTTTCAATGTTTTTGGAGTTTTTGATGTTTTTGGATTTTTGGATTTTTTGATATTTTTGGATTTTTTGATTTTAGGACTTTAAGAATATACATGAATCTGATCCGATAAGAACATGCCCCCAGCCTGATGCAATAGACTACTCTGATAAAATAAAAATACTATTATTATTAGAAAATATAAGAAATATTTAAAGTAAATAAATAAATAAAAATTTAAATTGTGTTAATTAACTTTGAAGGAGAATTTTAGATTGCAATTTTAAAATTTTATGGTTAATTATTAGAAAATTATAAGAAATATTTGTTAGTCTATAAATAAAAGAGTATTTAGATTATGTTATTTAATTCTAAGTTTGAATAAGTTGGTTAGTTAATTTATTTGATTTTTTATTCTTACTTTATGTAAATTGAAAGAAAATTAGAAAAAAATCTTATGTATCACATAGATAAATGCACAAGTGGATCTATAGCCACCAAGTATTTAATCTTATTAATTATTAAATTTCTAAGAAGGTACATGAGCTTGCTACCTTACAATATATTTTTATAATAATATGAACACTAAATGACATAATATATAGGGAAAAAAATTCAAGCCATCAAACCCACACTACTCTATAGTGAAACTAATGCACTTACAAATTATTTAATAAAAATATCAATATTTATTTCAAAGGTTCCCACAAAAATAATAATAAACATTTATATGCATAAACATGTGGTTATAAATCTAAATTTTAACCATAAAACATAAAAGACAAGGTATTATAATATAATTGTTAATTGTCTCATCCTTCTTTAATACTATTTCTATAGAAAATATAGAGTACTATGGTAAAAGAAAGATATGAGGGAAAATTTTGGATTAGAATTTTAAATTTTTATGGTTAATTGAAACTTACAAGATTTTTTAATTGTTATATTATTTCAAAGGAAAGTAGTTGTATTGTTATTATTATCATAATTACTATAGCAATCAATTTAAACAAGGACTAGAAGTTAAACAATTCAATCATATGTTTGTATTTTTTTACTTTGAATATTATTTTTAATATTATGATTGTGAAAATAAAAATAATAGTATCAAATATAAATTTTATAAAATATAAATATTTACTTTACATAAAAATTACAAATCATATAATTCATGTATAAATACACTTAATAAAAACCACTTAAAACAATCACTCTAATTCATGATTGATAGTATTATTTGAACTCTTTCATAAATTAATTTTATCTAAGTTATTTTTTCATTTACATAAAGATAATAATTAATCAAATTACTCAAAATTATTTTTAAAATTAAAACAAGATATAGATTTTATAAAATATAAATATTTAATGATAAATATAAATTTTATAAAATATAAATATTTACTTTACATAAAAATTACAAATCATGTGATTAATTTATAAAAACACTTAATAATAACCATTTAAAACAATTTTAACTACAAGTAATATAATTAATAAAAATAAATATTAAATTAAACAATTTTAATTTCACTTGAACATAAACCTATAAACCTATAGCATACAGTATAAAGGCACTGGCTATCCAGCCCCAAGAATGCACCGGGGGATGGATGCCATGCAATGCCTCCATCCATGCTACCGTAACTTTTTTTTATTTTCGAGCACAAATTACGTCCTTTCTTTCATGTAAACAGAATAAATCAATAATTGAATATCAAAGTTATTAGATTTCCACAATCCATAAGAATATGAATAGTTGTTTGTGAGTTTGATTGTGTAAGCTTTTTTGATCCACAAACAACTATTCAATAATTGAATATATTAAAATAATTATTTTTAAAGGGTAAAAATATTTAAAATATTTCTAAGATTTGATCAAAGTTATAATTAAATCTCTTAAATGTTGTTTATATTAAATTAATTTAAATATAAATTTTAAAATATCTTTAATATAAAATAGTGTTTAAATTTTGATAAAAATAAATTTTATTTATAATTTTTTAATTTGATTAAATATCTTGATAAACAATATTCAAATGTTTAAAATAAAAATTTAAATTTAAACTTTTCTAATATGAAAGAATATAAAACTTTTAAATAAAACACAATTGTAATTTTTATAAAATTTGATAATTTGAATACAAATTAATGTTTAAATTTTGATAAAAATATAATTTTATTCATAAATTTTTAATTTGATTATTGATAAACAATGTTCAATTTTAAAATAAAATTTTAAATCTTTTGTATAAGATTTCTTGTAAATATTTAAATTTTAAAAAAATACCAAAGTATAATTTTATACAATAAAATATAAGTTTAATTCTTATAAAATTTTATATTTTAATGATTGAATGTATTTAATTTTTTAAAATTTCATATTTTAATAATTGAATACATTCAAAATATATTTTAAAATAGTACTTTTAAATATATTAAGATATATATATATATATAACAAATAATGCATGTTTTCAAATTGTATTCACTGTATTTTGAATACATTTTTTAATTAACATATTAATTATGTCAATATTGTTAAGAAACTAATATTTAATTTTAATAAAAACTGATATTAGTAAATTGATTAAATTAAATATATGCATAACACTTTTTTTAATATTATGTAAATTAGTCAAATAAAATACACACAACATTTTGTTGATGTTATTTGGGTTAAATTCTTTAAATATTTAATATAAAATAAAACTGAAAAATAAGAATATTTAAATATTTAATATTAAAATATTAAAATCTTTTAAAAAAATGTTTCTATTAATTTAATTTGAATATTAAAATGTTGATATCTTTAATATAAATTTTGATAAAAATATTTTCTAATTTCTAAATTTTTAATTTGAACAACAATAATTCAAGATATCTCATTTCTAATAAAAATAGTTTACTTCTTAAAATAAAATAAAAATTATATTTATGAGAATTTGGGAAAATCTTTAAATTTTAAAACTTTTAATATGAAAGAATATTAAATTTTGGATAATTTTTTTTTAAATTATAAATTAATAAATGAATTCATATAAAAAAAATCATTTTACATGTATGATGATATTTAAGATATATTAGATATAGAAAAATTACATAATAAATAGTTCATTCTCTCTAAATTGTATCTATTTTAAATATTTTTAAAATGTATTTTAATTATCTTAATAATTTTTAAAATTAATATTTCATTTTAAAAATATTCTTTTTATATATAAAAATTATAATTTTAATTTATTATAATTTATTTTAATGTTAAAACATTCCAAATATTTAATAAGATTGAATATATTTATGTTTTCATTATAAATTAGAGTATTCTTCTACAAAATTTTACTTTACATAATTAAATTAAAATATTTTAAATGTCAAAATGACCTAACTAGTATAGACATGTTAATTAGATCTATCTAAAATGTTATCAATATTCAATTATTATATTTATTAAAATGTTTAATTTATTTTTCTTTAAAGAGCTTTATTTTATTATGTTTACATTATACCCCTTGTTACAATCATATTTACACTACACATAATAAATAAATAAATAAAACCAAAGCTACAATAAGTGATATGAGGAGCCATGGTTTCCCCTATGTGGCTCTTACAACATGGTAGAGCATGTGAACACACATGATAGGATAAAAAAATGCATTTTGATACCTCTAGTATAGTAAAGGTAGATCTAGGAGCATAATCAAGCATGTAGGAACAAGATGATATGGATAAATCCAAATTTCATTTGATGTAAAATGCTAACTCATTATAAGGACATCACAATGGAGAAAATTAGATGTCCCCAATTTAAAAGGGTGTCTCTAGAATCATGATAGGACAACACAAGTGAACACTGAATATGGGGGAAGAATGATGTCTCGCAATATAATGGGATGACATGGAATTAGAGACACTATATGATTACATAAGTTATAAAAACTAAGCATTAACACATAATAGTAATCTAGGAATGAGGTAAATTGATAACTCATAACCAAAATATAGTGATATAGAACAAACATATGATCTAAGCATTGTACAAGGTCATAGGAATAAGCATCAAGTAATCAAAGTAGAATATATGTATTACAAGGGATGGGATCATGAGTATATAGACATAAAAGTATAAAACTATCATGATAAAATTGGCTCTAGGAAAATTCACCACCAATAATTCACCAAAAAATTCACTGCCAACAATTCACCGAGGGAAAATTCACCACCATGAAAAATTCACCTCAAGTAAAATTCACCACCATCAATTCACCGCTTTTCTACAATGGTGAATTGTTGGTGGTGAATTTTCCATGACATGAATTTTCTTGCGGTGAATTGTTGGCAATGGCATGGCATCCATCCCCGGTGCATTCCTGGGGTTAGATAACTAGTGTTTGGGGCAACGGCTATCCAGCCTCAGGAATGCAATCAAGCATACGGTGAATTGTTGGTGGTGAATTTGCCATGTTGTTGGTAATGGCATTGGCATCCATCCCCGCAGTATTCCTAGGGTTGGATAGCTAGTATCCGGCAATTCAAGCATCCAGCCCCGTGAATGCATCTGGGCATGGATGTTAAATACATCATGGGATGTCCCTTGCTAATACTTCCGTGAGATGTAGTGCCCTCCGCTGCTGCTGTCGCTGATGTCAAGTAAGTGGTTGTTGGTAATGTCATGATGATGTGGGTGATTTTAATTTAATTTTAAGGTTATGAGATAACACTAATAATATGCTTGGATTTGATTAATAAAGTTAATTTAATTATAAGGTTACTTGTTTTATTTGGAATTAAATAAATAATTAGATTCAATAATAAACGTTAATTGAAATATCTTTGGGAGTTAGTTATTTAAAGTAATCGGATTAGATGAGGAAAGATAATTATCATTTAATGATTAAATTCAATTAATAAATTTAAAAGAGAAAATATTAGAGAGGATTAAATATTAAAATTGTACTTAAGATTAAATGAAGGTAAAAGCGAGAAAAGTCATTAAAAGTTTGGTACCTAATTATAATTGATAAGTTAATTATCTTGTGAAGATAATAATGTTAATATGGTAAACAATGTGACGAAATAAATTCTAATAGAATATTATAAATAAATAAAGATAAGCATCATGTCCAATAAATCATGAAGATAAGATTTAGAAGTTCTGCAGAAAGTTTTAGAATAGTTTTGTTTTATTTGTTGAGTTTACTGTGTTTTAGGAACAATTGGTCAAGATAAAGCAATTGTCGCCTAAATTGAGGAATTTGATCATTGATAGAGTCAACTTTGTCTTTCATTAGAAAATGAATCTTATAACAAAAGAATTTTGCTCACTTCAAAATTCTCATGCTTTGATTGTGATTTTAGGCATCAAGAAAGCACAATTTACATGTTGCCAACATTATGTAAATATTTATGAGTTTAAATATTTCCTTAACCATTTAGCATATATGATAAAACATCATCTTTCAAAAAGTGAAGATCTTTAGAACTTTCATTGTACGTAGAGTCATGTATAACCAACTTGCTTAAACTAATGAAAATGAAA
Organism: Sequoia sempervirens; assembly: GCA_007258455.2. Taxonomy (NCBI): domain Eukaryota; kingdom Viridiplantae; phylum Streptophyta; class Pinopsida; order Cupressales; family Cupressaceae; genus Sequoia; species Sequoia sempervirens. Next base: position 3,464 of record VDFB02213211.1, on the reverse strand, counting down.
GCATATAGTTCCAAGTCCTCTTATAGGTTCCTAATGTCTCCAAAAAATAACTTACAATAGAAAATGATATTTTTTATTCTATTCAATAATTTAGATAACTCATTTATAAGCCTAATAAAAATTATAATGTGAAGTCTATTGCAAAAGGCCTAAATCAAACATCAAAAATATCAATTGAACCCATATGCCCATTTTGATGATTGTAGAGTAGTGGAAAAAAGCATTGCAATAGTTATTGGACCAAGACCACATGGTAGACGATTAATTGTTGAAGCTATTCTTGAAGCCTCTTCATAGGAAACATGACTGACTAATTTTGGTATTCTCTTTTAGCACTAGGATCATGCAAAAGTGGAAGTAATGGTTTTAATTTGCTATATATTAACCATCTTTTACTTAAAAACTTTTTTTAAAAAAGGAAGTTAGAAGGTGCCATACCTCTACTGCATTTAAGCCAAGATCAACTAGTACTACACCAGGTTTTAGCTAATGACCATGAACCAAATTTGGCACATCTATTGCAACAACAAGAATATCTACTTAATGAGTAAAATCTACATAGAAAATTCTTTATGTTTTGAGTAGCTATCCAGTCTACATAATTTTTTTTGGAAACATGGTTTAAAACTTTAAATTAATACTTAAATAAAGATAGTCTACTATGTTTCAAATTTTAGAGCTATTCAATAGAATATGGTCCATATTCTAACATGTCAAAATATTTTTTAAGAAGAGATAATGTAGTCCACCCTTAATCAATGTGTATTTATTTATAGACTAAACATTTGTACTTATAAATTTATAGATATGTATTTTTCCAGATAAATTTTGTCCTTATACCAAGCAATCTAAAAATTAACTAAGCATTGTTCATTTATCGATATTTGTTGACCATTTTGAAGTTGAGATAACTTATAAGGATTTGGGTGTGTTATCCTTTTCAAACCCAAATCTTCTACCATCTCATTGGACATTATTGTAACACAATTTAACTACTTGTGAGATTTTTTTCATCCCAAGTTTTTGCAAGAAAAACTCAACAAGTTTTTGATGAGCACAAATATGAATGGATTCCCTCTATCAATATTTATCGCTGCCTCTTTCTAATTAATGTTGATTGCTATTTTATTTCAAGTATTAATCAAACCTCATATAATATACATGAATTACAAGCAAGAAACCACTAAAGGTTAGCATGGGAAAGCAAGGCATTCCAACTGGTCAATGGATTGTTGTTCAAGTTGGGGCCCAACCAAGTATTAAAGTGTGTGGCATGGTAAGAGATTGGGAATTTACTTCAACAAGCACATGAGAATCTTATTGGAGGCCATTGGAACTTCAAGTTCATGCCGCAACATGCAATGTACTCTTGGAAAGTCTATGGTGGCCTTGATGCCAAAGAATAGGTAACGAAATATTGAATTGGAAAACCATTAAAACAAGACTTTATGCCCCTTTGGCCATCCCAACCACAAGAAATATTTGAAATATGAGGATTGAACTTCATTTTCCCATTAAATTTTAGCCAGACACATCAGTGTAAATACATTGTCTTCGCCACTAAAGTATGTGATGAAGTGAGCTCAAGCAAGGGCCATGTAAAACAATAAAAAGGCCAAGTCGAGGCCACAAACAAAGTCCTCATGTTAGTTATAACATGTGGATTCTCTTGGTTTGGTTAAAGATTCTATGATCCTTGTTGTTCTTAATTCCAGCCCACTTCCCATCCCCATTCCCCCTAGTGTCATGGATACCAAGACCAAACACTTGTCTATGAGAATACTATTACCATCACTTAGTTCAATCAAGCTTGGATGAGAGGAATTTTAATGAAAAATGGATGAATGTTAGGGATCTTATTCAGAGGAACTTAAACTAGATGTTGAGGACTTCTCTATCTTGAAAGATTGCAGTACTAACTTTATGTTCAAACCTCATACTTTCTTTCCTAGGATTTCCTCTTCTTCCCCCCAAATGATGGTCATGCTATCAATTTGGCCTCTTGGGGTTATAATTGTATAAATAAATATAAAGATGAGATTAAAGAAACTATCTGTAAACAACAAAAGCAGGTTAGGGTTTTTTCTTCTAAGAATGAGTAATGAGAAAGTTTCTCCATAGAATTCCTATTCTCCTAAATATTTTTCTAAGTTTGATGACTTCAAACTAGATGTTGATAGTCTGCAACAAACTTATGACCTTGTGTCTATGACATATGTAACTAGGGTCATCATGCAACATAAATTCTGCACAACCTCAACCTACATTTGGTTAATTATCCTTTTATGTAAGATAAGGTTTGTGATGAAGGTTCATGGTTAAGGGATGATGTTGCAAAGAAGCCTATGATGGAACTTAGCATGCAATGTGGCATTGGATTTATTCAAAATTGAAAAATAGGCTTGGAACCTTGTGATTTTTATATCTTCTTGGAGTGTGATTAATCTTGCAAGGGGGTGCACCCATTATGACAAACATTTAAATATGGAATCCTTAGATAGTTTTATAGTAGGAGTTTTGTTTTAAATAGTAGGTTTATACTGGCTATTGAAGGCATCTTCAATTTTTATATTTTGGTATACATTAATGACAGTCAATAGACAAGTAGTGTCCCAAATCAAGTTATTGGGTTTGGCTGAAAAACTAGATTTATGTTCCTCCAATTTATTTAACCAAAATATTAAAGAAAGTTGAAACTAAGTTTAAAGTTTCAATAAATGGCATATATGAGAGACAAATCATGCAATGAGACTATATATCAGTTTATTTAAGGGGTAGATGAATGAGGGTAGAATCAAGCTAGCTCCATATTTTCATACTCTCCTTATTTATTTTTCTTATATCAACAAAAACCAAACTTAAGCAAAAATTCCAAGAGGTAAAAACAAATAAAAGTAGAGATCCCTATAATAATGACTAATGTTGTTATTTGCAATATTCAATCTATTGTGTCTGTAATGAACTTACAGAATATGAACAACAAAGTTCCTACTAAAATGTGCAAGAATAGTCCTATTTTTATTTGTTGTTTTTTTATTTAAATCTTAGATATTGATGCAAATTTCCTACCAAAATGTGCAAGAATAGTCCTATTTTTATTTGTTGTGAATCTTAGATATTGATGCCAAGTTCTTGCCAAATGCTAGCAAGATGGTTTTTCTCTTTGATTTGTAGGAAAATTGAGATTAGCGATGGTTTGATTAGATTGGAAAAATAACAATTGATAGTTATATTCTCAAAGTAGTTTTGTTTGACAATACAAATAAATAAAGGGAAGAGTAGGACATAATTGATCAGAATAAATATTTAGGTGAATTAAATAAGTAATTTATTATGTAAATTATTGGTGTGCATTGATAGTAACTACTATTGCTAGGACATAGTTGATGAAGATAGATGTTTAAGTGAACTAAGTGAGAAATTTCACATTTAAGTTATAATTGTGCATTAATAGTAACTATTAT